>NW_019291271.1:31605-85777 GCF_000500325.1 Leptinotarsa decemlineata
AAATTTTTTATATGCAAATTTCGCGTATAATAGATACCAAATGGATAAAGAACAACTCGAAAAATATGAAAAAGAGATCGATAAGGGACATCCATACAGTTCTGAATAGCCTATAATTAATTGGTCTCAGATTCTTCATAACCAAGATTTATCAATTTTACTCAATTCTTTTAATTGTCATATCTCACGAAGCACACTCTAAATTTTTCCAGGTAGTGTACCTTGCTTACATAGGCAAAATCTAGCATTACATGAGAACACCAGATGAATAAATCTAAATCTTCCATCTGAGTTAATGTTTTTTTGTCATACAACTGGATGAACCATCACCTTATGTAATGTAATGAAAGACTTTACGTTAATTCCTAGTATTACTTATTGCGCTACTTTGTTAATGTTTCCAATGTTAATTACTACCTGTTCATAAACTCCATTCTACATTTTTTGATTTCTAAGCTTTTCAAGGTATCTAAACACCTGTTGTAATGTACCACTCTCAAGCATTTCTAACGTATTCAAAAAACAAGTTATTGTGAGAATTTTCACTAAATGATTTTACAAAAACGCAACACGTGTTTCGCCATACAATGGCTTCTTCGGGCGTGTCTTTACACGCCCTGCTGATGCTAACTTGGTTTGCGAAACACACTTCAAGAGACACTATTTTTGGTTCAAGTGTGGTGAAGTGTTTTCAATAGATATACCGTGTCTTGGTTATCGATAATCTGAGATTCATTAAACCTTTTTAAAACCCTTGGGTGTCTTTTATCTACCTATAATGTATATGCATCTCTTAATGAAACACTCAATAATACTGTAGACACAGCTTTGTTAAGAAGCCCACTCACTTTAGGCCTAACCTTAGCTATACTGTAGACAAAATCGATTTTCGAAAGACACTTCGTTTGCAAAACCAAGCAGTGGTCAAATGTTTTTGTTTATATCGATTGAAGTTGCATTTTTTCATATACATGCAGAGATACTTGTCTTCTTTCTCAAACTGATGTTTTCTCTTCCATTAAATTCATAAAAAGATAAGAAACTCGGTTATTCACCAATGTCCTCATTCTTTTAGCGTTACAAGAAATTACTTAGATTGGTTGACTTCACTTCCATGGGGTGTTCAAAGTGAGGAAAATCTCAATTTGCAAAGAGCATCTGAAATTTTAGACCAGGACCATTATGGAATGGAAGATATCAAACGTCGTATCTTAGAATTTATTGCAGTTAGTCAGCTGAAAGGCAGTACACAAGGAAAAATATTATGTTTTCATGGCCCTCCTGGTGTAGGAAAAACCAGTATTGGTATGTTTTCTTATTGCATTCAGTTAGTTTGTTCAACTTTCTCAGCACTAACCATTTCCCACTTCTCTAAATTTTGGTAATCCTAAAATATATTCCTACCATTTACTTTGCAAGACATACCTTTTTAAGAACAAACTTGAGGCTTACTACTTTACAATTTAATAAATCCTTAATTTGTTTTAATTTGTCCAACTCACTTTTATAGTCTGAACCTCTAGTTTTTTCTACTTTATTTTTCCCTTACTCTAGGCATGTTTGAAGGGGAGCTGACAGGAAAGAAATTATTGAATTATACATTATTCTTCAACAAATTCAACAGTTTTTCAGATTTTGAGAACCAGAAAATTTGATTCTTTTGTGAAAAGGATCTGCAAAACAGCAACAATTATTTATTTTACAGCACGGTCCATTGCAAGAGCTCTAAATAGGGAATACTTTAGATTCTCAGTAGGAGGAATGACAGATGTAGCGGAGATAAAAGGGCACCGAAGGACTTACGTAGGTGCAATGCCTGGAAAAGTTATTCAGTGCCTAAAAAAAACTAGGACAGAAAACCCTTTGGTACTTATAGATGAGAAGCTTGGAACTCACTGGTCATCTTGGAGATGTAATGAAAGAATCTGCAAAAATAGCCCTTACTGTAGCTAGAAATTTCCTCCATGAAAAGGATCCAGCTAATAAATTTTTATTCACAAAGTAAGTACTCGAAGTTGACATAAATTGCCCGATAATTTTGTTTCAAACGAAAACACACAATTACATATTTTAAAAATTTTATTTTTGGATTCATCTCTTTTGAATACAAAATATCTTGTGAACATTTGTTTGAGTTCTCTGAAACAGTCCAAATTTGAACTTTTCCCGTGTTATGCAGTTTCTTCAATTTGTTTTATAAAAATAATTTTGTTTTCTTGTTTGAAGATTGCCTTTGTTCATGATTCCCAGAATGTTTCTTAAAGTAACCATCTTACATTTTCTCTCGGATACCTTTATTATCAACGGTGGTGTTTTCCATTTGGATGCTCCAACATCAGCCTTCAGTGCACAAAAAGTTTCTTATCTTAATGGACACAAAAGAAAATTGTTCTGAACATTTGGCGAAACCCATAACCTACATTGCCAAGAAAGTATCAGAAACACGTGCATTTCCAAAGTTTTGTAAAAATGCAGTTATTAAGCTCATTTTTTAATCGGGTGATGGGCTGGCAATGTCAAACTATAGATCGATATCATTACTCCCAATATTAAGTAAAATTCTGGAAAAGTTGATTGAAACTAGAATGTTAGAATACAAAAAAATCAACTCATTTCACTTTATCAACTTGGATTCATGGGAGGGAGATCAACTCAGGATGCAATTGCGGACTTGACCTCGAAAATATACTGCTATGGACTGCAAAAAATCTGCAATATGCATCTTAGTTGATCTCGCAAAGCTATTAGTCATTGTCAGCCACTCAGATCTTTTAGTAGCAGTAGTAGTATTTATTTATGTTCTCCTTATGTACAAACGTTCAATGATAATATAATACATATGTGAGAGTAAGTAAAAAGTAGGTGATAATAAATTAAAAAATTAATAATAGTATATGGTTATTTTAAAAAGTGAAAATGATAAAATCAATGATTTATGGAAGTTGAATAATTAAAAATGAGAAGTATATGGATGTCACAAAAAAATAAATGAATTAATTAAACTAATAAGTATAGATACACATGCACTCATGCGCATATATTAAAATGTATCTTGATATGCTGCAATAACATGAATATTAAGTGTCAGTGTTATATCAATCATGAAATCTAGATATTTCATCTTGGTAACAACTTCAAGATATTCATTTCCTATACATGGATGTATATAGTTACTTCCTTCCTACAAGTGAGGTGTAGAAGAATAAATAAATATTTTGTTGAGAAACCAAAAATTCCTGTTATGTTCTGAACATACCTCTTACAGTTATTTACGACCTTTATTCAATTACTGAGACACACGAATTGATAATATCACTAATTTTTTGCAGTCATTTGCATTTACATGTGCCTGAGGGAGCAACCCCTAAGGATGGCCCTAGTGCAGGATGTACAATCGTAACAGCGTTACTGTCTTTGGCTAAAGGACAATCAATAAGACAAGATGTTGCTATGACCGGAGAGATATCTTTAATAAATGGGTCCACTTAAATTGTGTGAATAAATATTTGAAATATACGAAGGTGGCATGATGATGTACCACTAAACTAAACAATTTGATAATGTATTATATGAATAGAAGTGTTTGTTTTTTATCCACATTTATATTAAAAGATGATTTAAATTTCACTTTCAACTTTAATTCCCTGAATAATTTTCTCAGAAGTTTATTTTTGAATAATAAAAAAAGTTAGATGAATAAATGGAATGAGAGTAAACAGACATATGGTTCAATTTTGGTTTCATAATTTATTAAGTCAACAAATATGCCTAAGTACAATAATTCTTTGCTTTAAAATAAAGGTTCATCATGGAAAGTATAATACAACATTCCATAAATTACAATATATAGTTTATTATTTCAGTTTACCAACAAAATTAAGTAGCCATATACAATCCATGACAAACTCAACCATCACTAAAATGGAATGTTACAATTGCTTTCAATAAAATAAATCTTGGTTAATGTATTAATTACAGTTTCATATAGAAAATATACAATTCAAAATTTACATGTTTTTTTTATAGAAAAAGCATAGCTATCACCTCTTTAATAATACTCAATAATCAGATAGTTTCTTCAAAATCACACAAAACTGAATAAATTAGGATCAAAAACAGTTTATCTATAATAAGTATCTATTTATAGTATATTGAGGTGTCATTCCTGTCTGGTGAAGATTTGGCCATAGTACATTCGCATAATTGGTAATCAACCATAAAAGAATTATTCAGTTTTTATTTGGTGGTAAAACTTGTGATTTCCAAAATTCTACTTTACAGACTCAAGAGCTTTCAGGATCTGTACAGGATCTAGAGAGATTACGATTTTGAAAAAGTACTTTAAAAAATCAAATCCAGTATCGACACATTGGTTGGAACACTATTGGTTTGCACCAATAACTCATTTATAGATTTTTTAAGTACAAAATTTTATATTATAAAAAATTATTTCAAAGAACATCAAGTTCTAGGAGAACATTAAAAAAATTCATGCACCCTTACAACTTTTGAAATAGAGTCGATATGGTTCTTTCATATTTGTCTAAAACTGAGAGTTGGTGTTTTTTTAAACTTAATTGGTTTGTAAGTAACAACTATTACTTACAAATTTTCAAGTTATCGGCTCAGAATTTTTTGAAAAAGGGCAAAGGAAGCATTTTTTTGAATTAAGTACATATTCTATCACATAAACGGGTTGATTTATCAACATGCCATTTTCAATGTTGAAAATAGGTTTGTGAACCTAAAATGTTTTTTCAATGCTCAAGTTCAACTCCCTTTGAATAGCAACTCTCAAACGTTGAGACTTGGGTGAGCAAATAATTTATTCATTTATTTAGTTGTATAGGAATACAAATGGGACAAACCCAAAGACAGTATTCACATATAAATTGTAAATGCTATTCTAAGAAAATAGATATTGCAAGCAGTGGTCAAAGTATGGCACAAATTACACATCCGAATTAAATTAGGAGAAAACATGTTTCTTTAGTTTCAACACGAAGGTGGTCAAGGAATTAGAAAAAATATCAATGTCTATAATATTTGAAATACAGTTATAACTTTTCAGACAAAGATGCAGAGGTAAATACATGAAGTAATTTGTGTTTGTTAAAGATGTATTAAACAATTGATATTATCGGATAGGATATTGTGGAGTATTATATTGAATCAGATCTTTAATTGAAATGGTATGGTCAATACATTCAGAATTTTGATGGTGAATCTGGTGTAAGTGATACCTCTTCTTTTAGAAAGACTGATTAGGTTCAATTCTCGACAAACTTGTCAGTTATTTGGTGAGTCTCTAAAATATTTTTTTGTTGACGTAATCTATGAACTTATTTTGAATGGTCACATGATATTATGCATTGATAACATTGAGCAATTCATATGACATACTCGTTTAGAGCGATCCATACAAGTCGTCCTTTAAGTACCGGAGTAGAGCATTGGAACCTGCATTCAAAATGGCATACCAGAGCATGAGCTGAACCATCATATAAAATAGCAGTAACTTCGTGAATGAATTTACCAACAGGATATCAATTGAATCTATTTCTATAGTAATTATTTGCAACTTAGATATAAAAATAAATACTGATTCTTTGATACCCAGGCAAGATTCCATTGCATGATTCCAGTCAAGTGTTGACTAAATAGTTTTTCAGCTAAAATAACTGTGGGTCGACTAGCCCTACATATTATTTTTCATGGCTTCTATGACGAAACGATTCCTTCTAATAATAAAAATTTCCAAATATTTTCAATAACAACTCCCATCTTTTGAAAAGCGAAAAGTCTTACATTGAATTGGATCATTCAAAAAATGATCTCTTAAATGAATATAGTATACTTGAAATTGAAATTTTTTATATGCAAATTTCGCCTATAAGCCGCTGGTTTTCACTACCATTTAAGCTACTATAAACAAGTCATATCTATTCGCAAAATATTAGCCATTAGATATTGATATCGTGACAACAAAAATGAGAAAATTAGGGAAAATGCTGAGTGTTTTTCTAGTGAAAAAATGCAACATTTTTTCAGAAAGTTTCACCTACCAAGATGGCGTCATAAGGAGATGACCTGAACAGTTTAGATAATTTAATATTTTCTTTCAAATTATACTTTAAATGTCTAGGATTTGTAAAGTGATTCCCATTGATGACCTTAACCTCTTGAACTTTCACAAGAAATGTAATCCAATTTATTCAGAATATGTATAATTTTTAGAAGAAATTAGTTAAGCAATTTCCAGAGATGAGTGCTACATTTGAACTACATTCCAACTATCGTCAATATTCACTGTTAATTACTGAGTGAAATGAAATGACACCAAAATGGAGTAATAGTTGAATGCAACACATATTTCTGGGAAAGTTGATTTCCAATTCAATAAAATTGTCAAATTGCTGAGCACTTTTTCGTAATTTTTTTTTACAATTTTCCTTAATAAAAATAACCATTAAACAATACTGCATAATACTTTTCATTAATTACAAATTAAAAGATTAGGCTTAAATGGTAAAAAAGCTTCTATAAAATAGCAATAGCTATGATAAAAATGTACAAAATTTTACAGTGGCATATAAATAAATGCTTACTTAGTGTGGCTACTTTTTACAAAACTGATTGCCATATATACTCCTGATAGAATGTGGGTGAAACCAAATTATATACGAATGTATAAAACAAAGCTGCCTTCAAATATGATATAGTAATGATAAATCATGTTATAATAAGTAATATTAAAATACGTTTACATATCGATAAAGTTTATGTTACTCTTAAAAAACAAAGAAAAAGACAAAAATTTAAGTAATATATCCTGTTTTGGGTATGGGACTTGAAATCAAATTGAATATTATTGAAACTGTCATAATATTCTGAAGGTTTTCTGATAATTTGTTCGACAATATACCAGATTCAAATAAGTTGACCAGCTATTCTCATTTTAATTCCAATTTGGAATTACTATTCAAAACATCTAGATACTCTTAATAAATATGACTGTTAGTTTGTGAAATGTTCGCAATACATTAAATTTTTCACTGACTTCTATTCAGCACCTTCACCTATAACAATTTTTCTGTAACTTTATCACTCCAAATAAGGAAGTGTTTTAAAACATTGTTGACGCATTGATTTATCTTTGTTAATGTCTTGATTTAATTTTTCCATAATCAAAAAATAACAAATTGAAATATTACATTTGGAGAGTATCAAAGATATCAACTGTCAAAGAATAGTTCTGGTCGATTTGAATTTGGTAAGGTTGAACTAAAATTTTTTGTATAATCTACCGTTTTTCATTTAAAATATATGTAAATTCGAAATTAATTTCAGTATTATGTATTTAAAAAATTGGGATGACACTTCCAACAATCAGAGAACAATGTATAATAAATTACTACTTACATAAATTATAGTATGGCAAATGCAGGATATAAAATGATACAATGAATAAATGGGTCCACTTAAATTGTGTGAATAAATATTTGAAATATACGAAGGTGGCATGATGATGTACCACTAAACTAAACAATTTGATAATGTATTCCGCTCATTCTAAAAAAATCACACAACCTTAATTCAATCAGAAACTAACGAAGTTTTCTGAAGAATTACTAACGGAATTATTTAAAACACACCTGAACATTAAATCAGGATATTGACAGCCATCGAAACAAAACATAACAATTCAACTCAAACCTGTACATTCTGCATAACTTTTTCCTGCAGTAACATTCTCATGTCTGTTTCTAATTGCAGTTTATTTTTGAGCTCCTCTATGGTTTGATTTTGTTTTTCCACCAAAATTTCCAACTTTTGTAACCTTTCCAATATGCCTATATATTGAGCACTAGTTATATTTTCCTGAATATCTGTATTTGGTTTGACTAATTCTATCTTCTCTGATGATACTGGACTTTTGCTTGCTACAGAAGTAACGGGCGATACTTTGGGAGGTGAAGGAGCTGGAGGCTTAACAGTTGTATTATCTTTTGCTATCATGCTGGGCATACTTATGGTATGTCTGTTAGGTGCTGGAGGTAATTCTTTAATATTATTATTAATGGCGCTCTGTCGGTGTGTTATAACAGTGGAAATGGCAGGTTTAGATTTTATCAAAGGTACTTTCTCCAATTCACTTGGCGAAGTTTTCAACTTGGAGTTGAGCGATTTTGATAATTCCAGAGATGGCATGGATTTGGACATATCCACCTGTTGAAATAAGATACATTTATGAGAAACATAAATATTGACTATCATATATTTTCTTTTAAATACCAACTCTGATTTCCCCTTTACAAAAAACAAAAGCATTTGTAACCTTTCAAATGGTGCCAACAAAATGATAGGAATGAAAATTGAGAACAAAACTTCCTATGCTTTTTTACCACTTGTATTTGTTACTAAAATTACTGTAGTTTCGTCCTAATCGAATATTTTCAAACGAATACAATAAACGTTTGAAAAATGTTCGTATAGGACGAAACTGCAATAACGGTAGTTACAAATACAAGTAAAAAAAAATGAAAATGAATTATTGGTGAAAGACATAAATGCAAAATTTCAGCTCAATCGGTTAAAGAGAAGTTCTTTAAAATTCAGTTGAAAGATATGATCAGAACTAACATACATACAAACATTGCAAGTTGAATAAAAGATTAGATTGGATTTACACAAACAAAAGTGACAAAAAAAAAGACAAAATTAAACATAAATTTAAAATCCCAAAGCTATAGGGAAATCGTAACAGTACATTGAGCATATTACAAACCACCAAGATAGAGTCTCAAATTTCTGCTAACACAGTTGCCCGTTTTGAACACTGGTCAAACCACCAATGCGAACATGAAAACTTGGTAAGTTAACTTGAATGTCACACCAATTGATGGTTCTACTTATGTCTTGCTTACTTTTACACAGTGATTTTTATCAAATACTTGTTTTGGTTTTCCACAGTTTGCCTTCAATTGAGGACTGCCTGCCCAGTACTGCCCAATAGGCCAAAACAGCTGTATTCCGTAGGCTCTTAAATTGAAATCAAATTTTGAATGATCGGAAAATTACTCATGTATTTATCTTTTCATTTTCATGGAATTATTTGGTTGACTCAGGAATCAGTCGTACAAATGTTTTCAAGATCCTTCATGAGTACAAATTTCACCATATAAAATTAGACTAGTTCATGAATTGAATGAAGATGATTTCAATAGAAGTTTCGAGTTTTGTGAAAGTCTCACTGAACGGAAAAACTTGCATCAAAATTTCTTGTATGAAATTTGTTTTTCGGATGAATGTACGTTTAGTTTGAATGGAGAGGTGAATCGGCAAAATTGTCGATATTGAAGTTAAAAAAATCTGTTTAAAATCTGTTTTTCAGTTAACCAGCTGTCGCACCCCTACGAACGACAACTCTCAAAAGTCGAAACTTGTGCGAGCTAAGGATTAACGAGGTCTTACCTTTTAACGTGTGATTCCTAACACGGGTTGGAAGATAGCAAGTGAAAATCGATCGTTCAGAATAGGGCTTGAACCACCGACCAACACGGTAGTCAATTCGAGTTAAGTGAACGAAGCACCCACGTCGAACCACTTGGCTACCGATCGATACCAATCCTCATTTATACCATCAAGTTCATACCCAACTACCTCAAAAACTGAATGTTTGGGCAGGAATTTCAGGTGACCACATCATAGGACCTTTTTTTATCAATGATAATTTGACTAGTGATAAATATTTGGATATGTTGGAGAATCGAATAATACCACGCATCAATAGGGCAACTGAGGAGGATATAAATTTATTTGAAAACGAAATAAATTTTCAGCAGAATGGTGCACCTCCTCATTATGCAGCTCCGGTGCGACAATTTTTGGATGATCATTTTTCTGGTCGCTGGATTGGCAGAAGAGGTCCTACAGAATGGCCACCAAGGTCTCCGGATCTCACTCCTGTAGATTTCTTTCTATGGGGTCATTTGAAATCTAAAGTGTATGAGACATAATCGACAACATTAGAAGATTTGAGAGAGAATATCATGAGGTATTGCAGAGAAATAACTCCCAAGAATATCAACCATGTGAGGGCGGCAATGGAAGCTCGTTTGTACCTTTGTATGGAAGTTGGTGAAAACGTTTGAACATTTACTATAACAAATTTTGTTCTTATCATTGTCCAGTCATCAGATTTTGATTCAAGAATTAATAAAAAATATCTTTTTCTGATTTATTGCTTCCATATTTGTCTCTAGAACGAATATTTCAAAATGTGGCCTTCTATATGATTGTTGACCTGTTTTTTATTTTTCCTGCAAAGCATTGTTTCAAAAGTTATTCAGGGTGGCTCGTATATATATATTTGATGTTCAGTAGTTCAAAACGTGTTTTGAATGAAGTTTATAGTGTATTATTCATTACGAGGAATGGTGTTATTATTTACCATCAGGTAACAGATCACTGTATTCATATTTCAAAGTATCTTTTGAGATGATGAAAAGTTTTTTGGGGTTGAAAATAGAAGTTATAGACAAGAGGGTTGAAGGGATCTTTGAGATTTTCTTAAACATCTTAAAACCCTTGTCTATAAAACCGTAATTGCTCAGAAGGCAATTTCATATTATAAGTGTCATTCAATCGATGCATGGTGGGTCATTTTGCCTATTAGTGTGGCAACTTCATATTATAAGTGTTATTCAATCGATACATGGTGGGTCATTTTGCCTATTAATGTGGCAATTTCCTTTGCAACAATCCTCACAGCACATCTTGATATTTTTTAAAAATATACGCAACTTCATATTCAAACTTCAATTTGTTATGTATAACAATGAATGATATCAATCAATTCATGAACGGAAAATTGAAGGGGGTGAAACAAAAAATTTTAGTTTTCTGTCGCATCTTAAGAAAGAGTGAAAATAGAAAACTATAAATTGAATTGTGGGTCGAATCTATAGTGATGTTGTGACTATTGAATCAAAAAATCAATAACAACTACTGAAAAGAAAAATATCGAGAAACAAAGCAAACCTCTTTCTCAAGTGGAGATAATTTATTTGGCTTCAGGTCTTCAACATCAATACTCCTCTCAGTCATTGGTGCCAATTTGCCAGGTTTATTTTCTGGTCCAGGAGATATTGAGGTTCTCTTGGCTTGGTTCAGCTTCATTTCTTCTAACCACGGAGCCTTGTGTTTCTCCCATTCTCTCAAACGTGGTTTTTCACCATCAGTTTCTGAAACGTGAAGACCAAGAGATACTTCAGAGGAATCAATGAAGTGATCAACATTGCCGTTAGGTATTGAATGATCTTCATCATCCTTGTGGACAGTTGTTGGTAGCCTTCGACCTGAAAAAAAAAATAGTTAATAATACATGTTTCAATCGTCTTCATATTTGAATCAAATATTTCAGTTTTACTAATAAATTATAATATTTTGCTTTTACTTTTCGCAAATTTGATGAAAACATTGTGGTACTAATATTTTATGCAAATTTAATGCAAGTCTGAATTTTGATTATTCAACAAAAATTATTTTCAACCAAAATTAAACAAATGTTCAACTCAACTTATTGTCTAAATCCATTTTGAAATATGATGACCATTTTTACATCACTCACCTTCATAATACAATAAAAATGGTGATACTTTTTGAAATATATTTGCTTTATTGAAATACAGAAAGATAAGCAAATGGTGTGTCTACATATAAGGATGATGATAGCAATTCTGTGAAGATTTCTGCACTGACGCCTGTCGGATATAATCCAACGCCCTTCGTGGTATTAGCCAGGGGAGTAGTTGTTTTCTGATAGGCGTCAGACCATTAAGCCTACTGTGTAGGTATATAGAGACTGGCTTGAACGTTTGAAGTTCATTTGCTTTAGATAAAATAAATATAGTTTAAAAAACTAAAAAAACACGCTTTTAAAGAACATCGAACTAAAAAGTTGAAAATAGTTTTTTTAAGATAAACTTAAAACAATAACGAGTGAAAAATACTAGTATTATTGGGAAAATAGCGACGGGCGCTTGATATACAAAAAATATGGCAAAAGGCGCCAATGATTTTTTCACAATAATACTAGTATTTTTTGTTCGTTATTGTTTTGAGCCTATTTAAAAAATATATTTTTAACTTTTTAGCTCGATGTTCTTTGAAAGCGTGTTTTTTAGTTTTTTACAGTAAATTTATTTTTCATTTTTTAGTTTCGTATGCTATAAAAGCGTGCTCTTCAGTTTTTTAAACTATATTTATTTTATCTAAACTTTGGGATCAATCAGCCGTATATTGTTTAGAAAAATGACCATTGATATTTTCCGATTCCGGAGAGGGAGCCTGAAAATCAGCTACCAAGCCCAGGCGCGCAAAAGAGGGTTACAAATAAGGCAGCAGGCACGCGTGTTAATAAAAAAAATACTTTTTTCAAATGAAGAAATACATGTAAAGTGAGCTCGAATTATATCAAGGAGGTTACGTACAGCGTCATCTACCCGGGAATAGATCAAGCAATAATGTCGATATATTAAGGAGGTTATGTACAGCGCCATCTGCCCACGAATAGATCAAGCAAAAATGTTATCAAGGAGGTTACGTACAGCGCCATCTGCCCGCGAATAGATCAAGCAACAATGTCCATAATTATGTCAAATGCAGATCCCGAGGTTGAGAGTTCCAAGCAAACAAACAAAGTTACATACATACAAGTGAAAGCGTGTTGAAAAAATCTACACAGTTTATTCGAATTGTTCATAATTAACTTACATTAAGACTTCCCTGATAAATTATAGCCTAAGCCAACTAATGTTTCGTATATCTGAATTTTGGAAAAGTGAAAACATTAACATAAATTGAAGTTTATTTTCTAGAAGAATTGTCTGCTTTCATGAATGTAGATAGTATTCATGATTGGGAACTTTCCTAACCAATAGCTGTACAAAAAATGGGACAGAAAATAGAAAACTTTTGTATTTTCGGAAAAGCGGCCACAAATTTTTCAACGTCTCAATTAATCATACTGATATATCTATTCGAACTACTTCGCAGATCAACCACCCACGGGTATATTATATTTTGTTTTATTTTTATTTCAGTTTTCATGTGTTCATTAGTTATTGATCATTTATTTTCTATTGCATTTATATTTTCAATTTTCAATAATTCATTAGTATGTAATTAATTTTAAATATCCTCAGTTATTTCATTATATGTATATTTTAATGGTTGCATGGAAGAACTAGAAACGTTTCATATTATGTAGATATGTTTATCGTCTACTGAATCCTGCCCTTTGATAGATACCGATGTTTTTTAATTTTCCTGTCATCATTATTATTATTATATGAGAAGGTTATAGATTCCCCTACGACTTTCGTTAAACAGTCATTTATTTGGTTGTGTCCTACAAATTAGATGTTTTAAGGGGCCGTAAAGGTACGATCAACATGTTCAAGAATAAATGTCTTCGAAGCAAGTCTAGGAATGTCTGAGGCATGACAAAATAAATTTCACTTTTTGACATAAAAAAACAAATTTGACAAAATCCATACAAGAATAGAGGTCACTTTCTGACAAAAAAACATTTTTTCCAGTCCTAATTGATATCTGAATTTATGAAAGTTGTAAGAGAACTATTGACAAGTTCTGCCCCCCTTGATTGGGTTATTGTTTTTCAAACTGATAACATAAGGGTAATAGGTATCAATTGACCACCTGAAAACTCAGCGTGAGCTTGTAGTCATAATAAATTATCAAAATCCCAGTGAGTTATTCAATGACAAGATATAACACTTTACCACAAATTAGGTTTGAGTCATCGACGTTGCCTCAGAATAAATTTTAACTAATGACTTCATTATATTCAAGAATAACTGAAAAAAAGAAAGTATGATGTAACTCATGTGAATTATGAAATTACTCATTTTATTGTCAATTTAATGTCGCGACATTTAAATGGAATTGTTTAAGAAAATAGGAAATACATAAAAACAAAACATCTATATTCTTTCGTAGATAAGACTTCATTATCTGGATCAATAGAGGGCAAGTCTTTGAAAAATCAGTTGTCCAACAACACTTTACACTATTCAATTTTATAAAATGGTTGAATTATTTGTGATATATGTAATATTGATTACATATATAGTGAAGTAGATTTGCGGTTAATACCACAAAAATCTAAAGTTGCTTATACAAATGAATACAACTTCATCGACTGGACAGAAGAAACAAATGGTAAAAGACGTATATTAAGTTGTGCATTCTTACCCGCACAAAATATTGGAGCAAATATTGATCCGTGCCTGGCAAACTCATAAATGTTTTCCTTGCCTGGTTTACTGAGTGTCATGACACTCAGTATATGATCAATCTACTCCTGTTCGCCAGTTTCCTCAGTTTTTTGCAGTATTCTCAGACCGGACTCGATGTAACTTTTGGGTTCATCAGTGAACCAAGTGCAGCCTGGCTGTTTGTGAAAGTAATGATCCGCTCACTTCATTGAGGCCTTAAATTAATGTTCCTTGCACGTTGAAAGACTGCACTTTTCAGTCTGGAAGAGTGGTGTGTACTGAGTGGATTACTGAAATGAACATTTCTCCCTTCACAGTATACCAGGTGTTCCTGCCGAGCATGTTCTCAGGTTGACTATTCATTCTCAACTTTACGCGGTTTAAAACTTTAACCGCCTAGTTTTTATTGAGCCCATTTTAGAGGCCTGCAGATCTGAATTTGTTCAGGACTCCGGCGATGGTCCCTTGAAGAGTATTCTATTGGGTGCATACTTGAGTCTGTAAGACCTCCTTGTATGTAAAAGAATCAGAGACGAATATTTTATTGCTCTCAACCACCCTATAATTTTAAAATCATCCAGAAATATTACTGAAACTTATGCCTCATTTGATAAAGGGGTCACTATAACTATTGTATATGAAGATTTAGAATTACATTTAGGAGCAAATGATCCAATTGACCCTCCGGGAATTAGATGAACGAATTCAACAGTAAACAAATAAATTGATTCTCAGAGCATAAACTGACTATGAAAGGTAAAAAAAAATGAAGTTATCAATTTGAATTCACCAACACAACCAGTAAAGTATAAACATTTTATGAAAAGATGGAAACGATTTGCTTTCTATCGATTTTAACCCAATGGTCATTGTAGAACTAGAAATATTAATTGTGCAAGACAATATTCATTTAGGAAAGAAAGGTTTTGGCATTCTACTTTTCCATCTTTATAGAAAAAATGTGAAAATCTAACAAAGGAACCAATCAATTTAAAAAAGTTAACTCTATACAAAAATGTGTAGGCCATGCAAAGAAGTAGTTTTCAGACACAAACTGAAAGAAAAATAGTTTAGAAACAAATACTTTTATAGGAACACTGAATTATACAAAAAACATTTTTCTGTATTTCTACTACTCATGTCATCGATAACATTACGCAATGACGCATGGGCTTATTTGACTAATTCCCACCTATAGAAATCTTGTATATTGTGTAGCTATTCTGTGAATTATATCTGATTCAATTCCATAACGAATGATTGAAATACAAACTAAATAGAGAAAAGGTTGTTTTTTATAATTCATTGTTCAATAGTTAAAGGGTTAAAGGGAACAGAATCTGGGCTGGTAGATCTCGAAAGAATTGATAATTTAATTGAGAACAGTCCCTATAATAAAACACCTAGGAACAGATTGCTAATGATGGTTTCAGAAGTGAAAAACACTCAAAACTTTGAACAGGCGTCTACAGGTTTCTAATCCAACAATTTCTAAAATATATGATCCACCAAAAATTCCCAAATTGAAACCCTCCCAAACTCACAACTGCGTTTTCGTTTTGGTAATCTACATTATTTCATAGAAAATTGAAGATATAAAGTCGGGAGACTTTAGATTTGATGTATCCTCTTTGTTTCCCTTAACCAAAAACTATTGAATGTTTGTGAGACATTCTGAAAGTCAATGATCTCTGTGGATTAATAAAAGTCCGCAAGGAACAGAATTGTTTTCGATTCAATTAGTGGTAACTTTCACTAATATCTACCTGAAATCATTGATGTGATTTTGAAAGTGTACTATGTTATATATAAATATGAGTTAGGAATCAGCGCACTTCATTACTTGCAAAATGGCGACGGATGATGATGAAAATTTTAAGCGTGTTTATAAATGTTGTAAAACGAAAAATGCAAGTAGTATACAGTGTCTAAATTGTGGAGAAGTCTTTCACTACAGTTGTGCAAAAGTGAAAAAGCTGGAATTTGTAAATGAAAATAAGTTTTTGCTGTGCTGTACAGCTTCAACTGAAAATGGTAGACCTAACCAAGAAATTGGACCAAACTCGATAAAGAATTATATACGTGAGATAGAGCAATAAAATAATAATAAAATAATAATAAAATAATAATAAAAAATAAAGGAAAAGTCTGATGAGCTAAACTCATATCTTCAACAATTTCTTTGTAAACATTGCACAAAATGTAATTAATGATCTAGATCCTGCGGGGAGAACTTTTGAGGACTACATGCAACATACTCAGCAAAATATATCCTTTAAATTTAAAGAGATAACTTTTATCCAAGTGAGAGATAAAATAAGTTGTTTGAAAAACAAAAACGGCAAAGATAATTATGAATTCACCACTTGTATTATAAAAATCTTAAAAAATCGTATTGTTTATCCATTGACCCAACTTTTAAATCTCTGTATAACAGAAAGTATATTTCCACTGTCCTTAAAAATTGCAAAAGTGATTCCTGTTTATAAAAAAAAGGTTCAATTCATGACAGAAATAATTATAGACCTATTTCACTTCTACCGATATTTTCAAAGCAACTAGAGTCGCTAATGAGGGATCAAATTATAAACTATTTTGAGGTTAATGGTTTGTTTGTGGATGATTAATATGGGTTTAGGTCCAATAGATCTACTGTGGCTGCCATTGATGAGTTGTCAGATATTGTATTGAACGGCTGGGAGCAAGGACTTGATACATATGCTTCTCTATTTGACCTGACAAAGGCTTTTGATTGTGTCTCAACTGATATATTGATAAAAAAACTAAAGTTTTACAACTTTCATTCTGATAATATAGCCTTTCTCAGGTCCTACCTAACAGTACGTTCTCAGTATGTTATATATACTGAGATATTATGCAATTGCATCATGGAGTCCCACAGGGCTGTTTTGGGGCCTCTACTCTTCTTGATCTATATAAATGACTTAAAAGTCAATGTAGCTGGCTCGAAACTCATACTATTTGCAGATGACACCACTCATCTGCAAGTATATCATCCGTTAGAACCAATTCAAGTAATTGTGGCTGAGGGACAGAATCAGATAAAAGAATGGTTCTTAGCGAACAAACTTTCTCTTAACCAAAACAAAACCCAAAATATCAATTTTACCCTCAGACCTCTGTATTCAGATCTGCCAAGAAGTGAAGAGGTTAATCTTCTTGGAATAATTATTGATAAAGGTCTAATATGGGAAAAAAACATTATTCAACTATCGTCTAAGCTCTCAAAAATTACATATATGATAAGATCACTTGTTAAAACTGTATCTAGAGAAACTATAATGTCAGCTCATTATGGTTACTTTTATTCAAACATGACATATGCTGTGCTGAGTTGGGGTCACTCTTCCCATTCGGAAAAAATGTTTAGGCTACAGAGGAGATGCATCCGTATTATTATGAATCTCAAATATCGCCAGTGCTGCAGACAATGTTTTGCTGAGCTTAAAACACTAACATTTTCTTGGGCATATATACTGAACTGCATTAAATTTTCTATAATAATAAACAAAAATAATTAACATATAGCCAACTCCATAATTATGAAACACGGCATAACCAGGACTTTATTCTTGAATATCACAGACTGCATAGAACCAGAAAAGGAACTGACTACTATGGTATACATTTCTTTAATTGCTTGCCAGTGACCATAAGACTCCTTGAGGAGAGATTATTTTTCAAAAAAATCAAAGATTATTTGGTGAAGAAAGCCTTTTATTCAATTCAGGAATTCTTGGATAATAACTTCGATGACCTAATATGATTGTTTAAATTGTATTCAACTCAACGGAGAAAAAAATGTTATTTTACTCATTTTATTTTTTAAACTGTAATTTTATAATTGTATGTATTCTTGTAAATTGTATTCTTGAATTGTATTCTTGTCTTGTAAATGCACGATGTGTATTATTACCAATAAAATTGATTGATTGTTGACGGCAATTTGGTGGGTGAAAAAAGCGTCGAGAAGACTGTTGCAGTTCTTCCAAAAGTTACATCAGAGGTGTAACTTTTGGAAGTGAATAAAACTAAGAAAAATTGAGATGGAATCTATTATTGGTGAGACATCTTTGTGTGAAGTATGCTTACAGTATCACGAGATAAGAAGTTCAACACCAATATAGAACAATGGAATAAATACTAAACAGAGAAATAACTCTTGTTCCCATTTCTTTCCTTAGATCTACAGGTAATTCACAAAGTTACCTAGGACCAAAAACATTTAATTAACTATTTATGTGAGTGTAACAATCTGACATTAAGCAAAAAAGTACTGAAAACCTTTCTTCTGAATGAAGCCTAATAATCTCTTAACGACTTTCTTGTTTCATGCAGCCGTTGGTTTCGATGGTTTGAACAATGTTGCACATCTTCAACTGTAGTAAAATATTTTTTGTAGAGTCTTGTATTTGTTATGTGACTATTCCTATACAAATATGAATTTGTCTTTGTATTGTAAACAACTATAAAAACACTCACCAGGAGCTTTCACTCTTGTAGCTCTCACATCAGTCAACAAGGGTCTCCTCTCCACTTGGTCGAAAGCATTTTCCGAGCTGTTGTCTTTAGTTTCTAGCTGTTCAGTCTTTGGAGGTGAGTTTTTACTACTTGTTGCACCATCAACAACATCGACCAATTTCTTTTTGATTTCAGAAAACAATCCAGGGCTGGTCCCTGAAGGAGACTTCTTGAGAGATATAGAAGGTTTTTTACCAGGAATCGGTGGGCTCTTGTTAGATGTTGGGCTAGGATCAAGGTTGACCTTATCATTTTTTGCTTCTGATTTTTTATCATTTTTCACTTCTGATTTTTTATCATTTTTTATTTCTAGTGATTTTCTTTGAGACGCTATGGAACTTGGTTTGATGGCACCTAAAAGAAATTTATATATATAAAAAAAAGTTCATTTTTTCAATATTTAAGAAAAGTAGCAGAACAGCTGCTGAATCTCTTTCGATAAATTCAAAGTTTTGCACCACCACCTTGATGCCCTCAAATACCCAATGTCACTGAGCAGCAAAATGGAATATTAAGATTTAGAAAGTGATTAATGAAGAATTATCACACATATAGGTAGGATGAAAATATTCTATTCATATGTGAATTTTAAACATTTAATATATGTGATTGATGACTTGTTTATTTTGTGGTAATTCATGATCACTTTAATGAAATGAATAAAAATATTTTGTCTAATTTCCACTAGTTAATTTTATTTATACACCCTACAAGTGTAGAAAAGGCAGTATATTGCTCTGATTTGTTTCTAATTCTGCATCTTCAATTTTTCCCTAAGTTTGTGTTGCCAATGGAATATTGGCCACCCTGTATAAATTTGTTGCCTGAATCAAGAAAATTTACATGGCTCTACTAATCAATAAACTTTATAGATATTTTACGAACCATTTCAAACAAAAATTTGTTTGAGATTGAAAAGAAATATTTGAAAACATAAAACGTTTGTTTCAAATTCGAAATGGGTTAAGGGTTCATAAAATAAAATTGATGATTAGTGAGATGAAATATCTTTATCGAATGTGACAATGTAGCTTTTGAAAATACTCAGCAATGTAATATTAGAAGTCTCATAAATAATTAGTGACCTTTTACACAAGTTCAAATTCATTTTACCTAAAACACAGTTTGATTCATACCTTTTTCAGTAACTATTCTAGATGATTTATTATCGTCCCTAATATTACTTCTGTCTTCAGCACTGGAAATAGGAATCACAAAATTATCAGGAAATACTCCAATTTTTCCATTTAATTCTCCTTGCCACCACCCTGGGTCCTGACTATCTTTATTTATCAATACTATGATGTCGCCTTCTTTAAAGGAGAGCTCATCTTCGTTCTGAGCTTTATAGGGAAATTTGGCTTCACACAATTGTTTCACTGAAATATATAGAATACACTTATATATATATGTAACTCCATACAGAATAATAAGCAATCAATTGAATTTTATTCAGAAGCTATGTATTTATTAGTATGAAAAAAAAACTACTTTTACGGCTAATATCACGCTGGATATTGAATTATATCCGACAGATATCTATGCAAGATACCTCACCAAGGTTAGTCTCGCATATGTTTCTCATTCATCCAACAGCAAGACCATGCTGAAATAGAACACCTATAGACCGGTTTCGAGGTATTACCTCTCATCAGTGCAGGAAAGATCCGACCCAAACAGCATAGTACCTATGACTCGCTTAATTTCAACGCAGCTCAACTGCATGTATGAAACCTTTGTCTAAGAGAAGATATCTATCTACCTGCAGTGTAGATAGTTGGGAGAGATGAATATTTCGTGATTTCATTTCGAAATATTCATTTTCTATTATGCATGTATCTCTCCTCGAATTAGTCTTCAGAAACGGTTTGATTTCTGTTAGAGTATTGGTACATGGGACGTTTCTTCTCCGCTTGGTGCTTTGTTCAAGAGATAGATTTGTTACTAGTTAACAATCTTTCTCTTAGACGAAGGTTTCATACATGCAGTTGAGCCCCACGGTTCTTTTCTGCATCGATGAGAGATAATACCTGGAAACCGGTCTGTAGGTGATTTATTTGAATAACTTCAGCATGGTCCTGCTGCTGGTTGAACGAGAAACATCTGTGAGAATAACTTCGGTGAGGTATCTTTCATAAATGTCTGTCGGATATAATTCAATATCATTGAATGGTATTAGCCGGGGAAGTAGTTAATTTCCGGCAGGCTTCCGGTGGCAGGAAAAAATTTCATATCATTACTAATGCCGGATTTTTGTATAACATTTTCGAATTTTTACTTATATATAATGCAGATATCAGAAGTATAGATACCTTGAACATGAAAAAAGTGACCTGTTTGTTTTTTATACGATGAGTACTGCACAATGATAATGATATATTTATAAATTGATAAAAAATAATTATAAGAAAATGCTGAAGATCAGGTGATCAATGTACTATACACAAAGTATATCAACTTCTGTTATTATTTATAAGCAAAAAACATCCTGATACATTCCTAAAATACAAACACTTATTTCCAAATACAATACCTACCAATACACCAATAAGTAAAACAGTCGTAATCCATATATTCCGAATCATATTATAAATCAAAACCATTCAATACTGGTTCTTTTGTTCATGATTTTCATTTTTAAAGTCTTGAATAGGTTGATGCTCTATTGATCTAATCACAAATATTTGATTCAATATTATCATCATATATTGATAAATGAATATTACTGGAGTTTTTTCCTAACACCAAACTGCTATTTTAGCACCTCAACACGTGTTTCGATCACCGAGTGATCATCTTCAACAGGAAGATTAAACCAGGTATTTCAACACCTCGACACGTGTTTCGATCACCAATTGATCATCTTCAAGAGGAAGATTAAACGAGTTTAATCTTCCTCTTAAAGATTAAACTCATTTAATCTTCCTCTTGAAGATGATCAATTGGTGATCGAAACATGATGATTAGGAAAACTACAATTCACACTTAATTCAAGTAATCGAGCATAGTATTCATCTATTGTTTCTGATGATCTTTATTTACCTCTACAGAAATTGTATATTTCAACCTCTACAATAATTTGTAGTGTATAATGTTCATCTATATTAAGCTTGGCTATTCTGTATTTAGATCTAATAACTGGGGTGTTCGTTGTAGGGATTCGGGACTTTACAACTATGCCTTTTGTTATAAGCGATTGGAATATTAATGAACAAAAAAAATTCAAAATGATGAAGTACTACTTACTTTGGAGTTACTCTGACCAACTCCACAATATGAAATTTCACTGAGCTCATAATAAATTATGATTAAATTTTTTTTTTGCTAATGATGAATTTGCTGTATCTGAACTAGAATTGGAATTATAATGCTCACCTGGTTTGGCAGGTAGAGTTGGAGCTTTCAAATCTAACTCGGTAGCAAGAGACACTTCTCTACTAGAAGCATGAGGTTGCCAAGGAATCTCTTCCACAAAATTTGATGGAAAAACACCCTGTTTTCCGTTGAGACTTCCTTTCCACCAACCTTCTTCTTCCTCTCCAATTATATCAATTATGTCGCCTACCTTTAAGTTCAATTCATCTTCATGATCCTGATTATACGAAAAAACTACTCTACACTGTCGTATTCGTAAAACATCTTTCTTGTTTCGCAATGAAACTGATGAATCTTTCTCAAGAGGACGAACAAAATTGTCAGGAAACATCCCTTTTTTTTGATTCAATACACCTTCCCACCATCCTCCTTTTTTCTTTACTACATCTTTTATTATGTCACCTTTCTTGATAGTGAGTTCATCTGGTTCATTCGCAATATAGTCGAATTCTACGATAACTTCAACTGAAAATAAGTGAAACATAAACATAACTCACTTGGTATTCTGTAAAATTTATTTTATAAAGAATGAATAGGTACCCATCATGTTTTTCGTGAAGTTTTCATAGTTCACTACAGAATTTTATCAATGAATATATCAAGCCAAGCCCATATGATCTCACAATAATAAACTAAATACTACAGACTACAATAAACTAAATTTGACAAAACACGTATGAATGAAACATACATGTCAGTCATATGTCAAACGAGTCTGTCATATCTGTCATGCCACAGCCACAGAATCTGTGCCACACTCAGAGTAATATACGAGAATACCTACCAGGTAAGTATTCCTACCAGGTAGGTATTCTCGGGTAATATTGTCTTTTGTTACTCTGAGGTGCCACAGCTGCATTAGAATTGACACCCAACCGTGCCCAGAATTATGACTTCATTGGCATGAGGTGTGTTTTGTGGGCATCCATTTATTATCTTTATACTAAGTCTATATTACGTCTTTCTTGCCAGAACTTATTCGCATCCCTGTTCGATGTATTTTATTAACCAATGCGTCAAAGAGAGAGCAAATGCCAAATATATGAATGATGATGTATTTTGTTCGAGCACAGAGATCAAATTACCTGGAATTTTTATTCCAGGTGGCTTTGAATTTTGAATTTTCCAAAATACCACGCCAATTGGCGATCGGGGTTTTGAACATTATTGGCATGACGCCTGCAAGAACCCCATTTGAAAGTGCAATAAGGTTCATGGAATACCATGCCAAGAAACACTGCCAGCTGCCATCGAGCGTAAACTCGAAAGCAGCTGTATCAAGAAGGGTATATTTTTATTTCTACCAGTTCGGTCACAGAATTCCCCCTCCTCAGTGCGGGAATAGTAATGCTTTCTCGTGGAGACTGGCGGCCATCTTGCCAGGTTACATTTTTCATTGGTTGAAGTCATCGACATAACCTAATAACCTTAAACCTAGACTACTAATCCCATATAACAAAACTTCATCCATTTACGATATTTCAGTATGCCTTCAGGGCATGCGCAATGAAGTTTCATGACGTTTCCAAATCACATGGGCGTATCGCAGGAAAGAGGGATTGGATCTAATTTACAGAATATGAAAAATATTAATTTCTAAAATGCGTCATTAATTTTTTTTCAGCTAAAAGCTTATGTGATCGTGGGTTCAATACTCTAACTGAAGGGTCAAATATTGTTCTCTCGAGAATTTTCTCTGTCGTATTGGGGAAAGATTCTTTTCATGATTGACTGGTTCGCCGTGAATATCCATGCTGCTCCTGAGGTAACAAGGTCTACTCGCAGAAGAACTGCGTTTGGCGTTTGGTGTGAAAATACCATAAATAACAATAACTAACTAAAGATGACTGATGAGTTTTAGAACAAATTTCGTGTAAAAAATTATGATAGCAATTGGGTTTTGTAATTCTTCTGAACATTCGACTATGCAAACCATTGATTTTTTCTCAGTACTTGCCAGTAAATGCTTTGCCTTTAAAAAGTTTTTTTTCTATATTTTTTAGAGAAACCAGGTGAAATTCTTGGTTTTCATACTTATGTTTAATAGAGAAATCGAAAATAAACATTTGTATTATAATAGGTACTCTGTAACATTGTCCAAAGGTTTATATCTATAGACAATGTCTGTATGACTCTTCCTGACATCTATTGGCGAGTAGTAATACTATTTTTACCGAACAAAGCTCGCTCAGTGTCTAAGGATTTATTAGACAATGCTTATAACATAGAAATAAAAATGGATTCAGTAGAAATATAGATGCCCTAATATACATAAAGATAAACAAGTATCTTTGAAGGTAGTTAGGAGTCACACGTTGAAATGTAAGACCTCGTTAATCCTTAGCTCCTTAGTTTCGACTTCTGAGGGTTGTCGTTCGTAGGGTTGCGATAGCTGGTTAACGGAAAAACAGATTTTAAACAGATTTGAACAGTTGACGATGTTTCTTGTTGCATTTTATTAGTTCGAACTTCCATTGTCTAATATGATATAAATTGATTTGACATACCTGAAAGAATCTGTAAAAAATGATATTAAGCAAAATACTGAAATTACAATGAAATAAAATACAAGCAACAACTAAAAAAAAATAAAAAAAAATCAAATTTTTTGTTGTTGCTTGAAATTTTAGTTTATTTGCTTAATATGATTGTTATTTTTCAGCTAATATCTTTTTCAATTTTTTACGTATCCTCTACTATACTATACTAGACAATGGAATCCGAAAACGTCTTCTGAACTACGGTCGTACTCACACAAGACAATTCAAACAGTTTTTATCTCTCTCTCTTCAGCAACTCCTTACGTGTAGTTGTGACCAGAACTAAGGTAAGGAGAGCACAGTTATTTGTTAATTCTCATTCCCTAGCACCTCTGAACAAAAGGAATTATCCAATAAGATCTATTAAATACAGTCCATCAAGTCACTCAATATTCAACATGATCCTTCGAGCCGGATATTGTGAATTCTTGAAAATTTTCGTTTATCCGTTTTGTTCAGACTCTCTGGTTCTGAGACAAACAAATTTAATTGTCACCTAGTGACATCGTGACAAGTTGCTATTTAGTCCAAGAAGCTTAAAGTTTCAAGGCACAACTCATTTCGTTGCTCAGAAGAGAAAAACTCGTGTTTCACAAATGAAAAAGTAAGTAATCACGTATCTTTGCTTGCTCAGAAAGTTTCAGATAACTCCACCTCGCTTGACCTTGATAATGTTTCCACTGTGAAGGTTTTAGGTTTACAGTGGAATGCTTCCTCTGATCATTTCTCTTTCACTATATGTTCTAAGTCAGTACGGGAATTCGGTCAAAATGTTGAAGAAAACCAATTTCTAAATTGTCGACGTTTCAAACTTTATTGTTTCATCTTCAGGACTATTTAGGGCGGCTTTCCGAGTTGAAGGGTGAAGTGAATAATTTCGACATAAATTATAAATACTTACACAGGTTCCTGAAAGACGTTGACACAGACACGAAGGGATTAACAATCTGAACTGTCTGTAAATCGTTCTTTATAATTAAAAAAACCCATGGGTTTTTATTCTTCTTTATCCTTCTTCTTTATAATTCAAAAAAACGTGGTAGGGTTACAGAAATATTTAGCGATAACGGGACTAATTTCATTGGAACTTGTCAAATTCTCAAAGTTTTTCATACTGCTGCCGAACAAGAGCTAATCGAGTGGAGTTTTATTCACCCTTCTAGCCCCTACTTCGGTGGATTGTGGGAGGGTGCTATCAAGTCAGTGAAAAATCACACCTCTAGAGTCCTTGGAAATCAGCTTCTCACCTACGAAAAATTCAGCACTTTATTGGTCAAAGGGTACGGTGATTTTAATTAAGCATGACTCAGTGCCTCCCACAAGTTGGCAACTTGGCCGTGTGGTTGAAGTTTATCCGAGTACGGTCGGAGTAGTACGCGTTGCATCTGTAAAAACTCCTAATGGATTGCTCAAACGGTCAGTGGTAAAACTTTGTCCTTTACCACTCGACAGTAATTAATAAAATGCCTCGGTATTTTAATGAAATTCTAGCGATGTTTTGAAAGTGTGCTGAAAAATGCACATCTGGAAGATCACAAAAAATAGTGAATCATCGTGAGAATAATGCAGGTATGAAACCTGGAGAGTTGAATTACTTAATTGGATTTTATAGAAATTCCACTCAAATAATTGTAATCCACAGTGCCTCGAAACGAATTGAATACAAGAGAGTTATATGAGCTACTTAAGAAGTCACAAGAAAAACGAAACGAAAAACTTAACCAATAAATAAATGGAAATAGGACAGAATACGAAAAGAAACTGCTGGAAACTTAAAGACCAAATAACTGTTCTACAAGAAAGAAATATCGCTTTGGAGAGATAAGTCAGAAAGAACAACATTGTATTTGGGTTGGATCAGAAACGAGATAACTTGATAGAACAAACTCTTGAAAAAATAATTTTTTTACTGAAATGGAGTCTTACAAGATATTCCAACTTGGCAAACACAAATTTAAACAAGAAGTACTCATTCAATCCGTTTCCTTTCTGAGTAAACAGGCTATTTTTCAAAATATTGCCTAGCTGAAAAATGAGGAAGTTTCTATTGTGAATGACTTGTGCCCTGAACATCGCGAGAGGCAAATAATAATCATCAAACATATGAAAGCAGTCAGAAGTAATGATAGCAAAGCGAAAATACGCGGATGCAAATTGGAAATCGAAGAGAAACTATACTGCGTGAAAGAATTAGAAAACCTAGAATCTGAAGCAAATTTTTAAGTGAGGAGAAAGAAGGAATGACTTAAAAATACAACAGAGAATAAATTAAGTCGGTGAAATACAAAAAAAGGAGTGTTTTAGACAAGTCGAATATCCACCCAAAATTACTGGTGGCAACACATCAGAGAAGAATCCATCCCTCTCGTATAGTACGTATATTTGCATTTCTTTTATAGAGGAACAACTTTTTTATACTGTTTCCACATTATTCCTGGTTTTTATCGTTCATTGAAATGTAGTTATTGTTTCAATAGAAACATTACAAATATATTATGATTATAATTTATTCAACATTACAGGCCATAATGCAATATAAAACAAAGGTGACTTTAATACTCATGATGGCGTGATTATGTATATGAATAATTATTTAGAACAGGGGTCGGCAAGTAGTTTTAGGTGGGGTCCGGTAACCCCACCTAAAAATTTATCTTTGGGAAAGATGTTTCACATACATATATCGAGCCAAACATAGTGGCCTAATTTATAGCTAGTTTCTTGCAATTTTTATATTTTTCTGAAACATGTTTGGTCCAAAGTTCTTCAGTGAATATCGTTTTACATATTTGCAGACACATCTTCTTGCAAATCGATTATCTCTATTTAAAGTGATGCCTTTGACAACCACATCTGTTCATTCTGCTGCTACATCAACTTCAAATGACGATTTAAGAAACGGAGATAGCTTGCCCATCTCTGCAAAGTCTTGGAATCTTGTAGCAAATACATTCCTAAGATCGGCCAGAAATTTTACAAACACTGCAATGTCTTCTTCAGAGTTCTTTTTATATTAAAGAATTGTCGGAATATGAATACATTCTTGTCTTGCAATATCTTTTTCAAAGATATTGCGACGAAAAACAGATACTTTTTGTATCAGATCACATATTGATTTTCCATTTCCTTGTGATTCTGTGTTGAGCGCATTTGAATATTTCAAAATATCTTTAAAAAAAGCCACGACCAGCATATTACGCTTGTATGTGCTTTCTGGCTCTCTCCGTATCTAAGTTTTGCAAGAAGGAAGTTACTTCTTCTTTTATCAGCTAGAAACTTTCAATAACTTGATCTTTAGTTAGCCAACGAATATTTTGTCATGTTGCGGTAAGTCAGAATACGCTGTCAGAAAGAAACTCCTTGAAATGTCAGCGCTGAAAAGCAAAATGAGATCTCACAAAATTAATTGACTTGACCAAGCTGTCCATCACTTCTTTCAGTGTAGCACTAAGTTTTCCACAAACCTGGTCAATTATCTACTGATACGATATTAGATCTGAGTTTTTATCCCTGATTCTCTTTACTACACCTTTTTCTTTGCCAATCATTGCTGGGGCTCCGCCAGTTGAAAGCGACACCATTTTATCTCACCTAATGTTAGATTTAGTACTTAATAAATTCATCAATGACTTTGAATAAATCTTCTCGGGTGTAAACTTTCAACGGCAATATTCCTAGCAACCCTTCCCTAAAAATGTGACATTTAATATCAAGAAATCTTACGAAAATAGACATTTGTTCATCATCAACAATGTCACATGATTCATCAAGTGCTATGGCGTAGCAAGGTGCCTTTTACAGAAGTTCAAGAAGAGTGTTTTTAATATCAGCAGCAAAAATTTCCGTTTTTCATGTATTACTTCTCGCTGATAATGGAATACTTGAAATGCAGCGACATCTTTTTTTTTTTCAAAAAGTGCCGTGACTACTTCTAATATACATATTTTCACCATGTCAGAATCGGAAAATGGTTTCTGCTGTTTATTGAATATCCAGCACACACGTAGCGCTGCATCTCTAGATTTTTATTGCTCGCTTATGTAACGAACTAGTAATTTTGTGTTTTTTTTGTGAGAACTGAGATATGCATGAAGTTTTTCTTTACGAGCCTTACTGCCAAGAGGAATGTTTTTGTGAAATTGCTGATGAATTGTTTCGTAGTGTTTGAAATTACCACTCTTAACAATAGCGACAGTTTTATTGCGTTTAAGGCACACTGCAACCGCTTGAGTCCTATTAGGCATCGTAAAACAATATTGTTCAGTCCATTCTGCCAGAAACCTCCTATTTTCACTGTCCACTTCACGCTTTTTAGAATCCATATTAGCATAGGTACGAAAATATTATAAAAACGCGAAAAATCACAAAACAAATGAATGGTTGCTCCGCGGTTTGCGCTACGACTGACAGTCTGTTTCCCCCGCCCACACGTCCGCACCCCCCGATTTTGATATTCGATCGCACTTGTTTTAACAAAACAAAATAGTGACATGGGCGCACAAACACATAGGGTAGATAGGAAACTAATAAAACCATATCAGTTGTACGTACTTGTAAAACGAGTTGACTAGGCAACTTGAAATAAAATAAGTACATACTTAGTTGAATGCTATATAGGTATAGCATACCTTATCTACGTATTCATTTTTATACTTGGTATACACACATTACAATATTTGGCGGTGCGCCTGTTGCCGACCGTTGATCTAGAATATGAATCGAACAGCATTAACCCTACATCGCGCACACACAAATTCAAGCCACATTTTAGACATTTGATGAAGGTAAGGGACTTGCACATTGGTAATTCACACCTCTGTCAGTTTTCATTATAAATGGGCCAATGACCAGCTGAATCAAGTCTCACATCCTTTGGTGGTATATAAGCTGTGGTAGTGGAACAATGCTTTTTGTTCTGTATTTCGCGTTCCAAATCAGATGGTATTTCTCGTTTTGATGAAACTTCTAGACCTTCTCGATATAAACAAGCAGCTATGTCCGCCCGAAAATCTGCCAATTTCATGTGTTTGGTAGTTTTCCTTTGTTGTTATACTCTCCTATACAATAATCAGGAATTCACAATTAGTTGGTCTAACAAACGGTAAAATAGCCTGATATACTATTTTTTTGAACGGATTTTGATTTTATATCGTCCAATGAGACTATCCATCAAGTCTACATCTCCCATGTGGCGATTATAGTCGATGATGTTTGGGCAGTCCACATCAATTTTTTCTTTCGCTTCCTATCGAATCTTTTCAGAGTAGTTTTAGGTATCCCACCAGTATATGAGGAGAGTAAGCAAAGTGTTTTATTGTCTTTCTAGCAGAAACACGAAATATCAACACCATCATGTGTATAAACGTATTCCGGGGAATTACCTCGTTGCCACTTATTCACGTCTTTTTCTGGTGGCAACTTACACTTTGATATTCTAGTTCTTCATACTGTACCCAGAGAAAGTATTCCTCTGTTAGCTAGACAAGTAACTAGGGGCAGACTCGTATAAAAATTGTCAAAATGTAGTTTTGGTTCACTGAGATTATACTACACAATCTTCGAACTAGGTTACCAGTGACTCCTATATTTTTTTCAGCATCTGTCAAAGATTCACTTTCATTGCCCTTTCCAGTATAAATCTCGAAGTTGTATTAGGCAAATCCTGACACACCAGCAAGAATGAATAATTTGATTCCACATTTGTGGGGTTTGGCGGGCATATACTTTTTCAAACTATGTCTGCCCTTACTGGCACACATTTGCTCATCAATAGATAAACGATTTTCGAGTGGAACAGTCTGAAATCGTGCTAGAATATTGGTGATTATAGGTCTCAGTTTATGCAGTTTATCGTGATTAGTATCGTGTCTTGGTAATATATTAATATTATCATTGAAATGTGAATACTGTTTTACTTTTTCGAATCTTTTCCATAACTGCTTGACGTTTGTTTATTATTTTAAATCTAACTCCTAGTTTCTTTATCCAATTCTGAAGCAGCTCACGTTATGGCCGAAAATATTCAATTTCTTCCTTATGATTTCAGTTGTAGGAATCTCATTGCTTTTGTAACAGTCGTATATTTTCATATATATTTTTCAATGATTTTATTAGATGAACGTCTAAAGGTTTTGGTAATCCTGTATCACATCGCGTCTTGCGTTCATAAGGTTTGTTTTTGACTATTTTATGTACAGTTGAGAAAGGAATTTTGGTCAAATTCAATATTGCTTGTGAAAGTTTGTTACTCTCGAAACCAAACTTGAAATGTAGATTCTTATATACACTGAAACATACTCTCTGTGTTTTAATATTCAAATGCATCCGAATCTTATTCACTGGTATCTCTTTTTCGCATTGTGTACCATCGCTATTAGAATCACTACACTGGAAAAAGTCTGCGTTGTTATCACACTCGTTATTACTATTAGTACTTGTCCAAAGACGCCACATTTTAAACAGATAACAAAAATTTCAAAAAATTATAACTGCACCAATATCGAATTTCAGAACTCAAATCGTGATCAGTTCTTGAACTGACCATTGATGGCACGACGGCGATAACCATTCTCGCATTCACCGATTTCTATTCGTCACCGTAACATGACCTCAAATTTAATTTTATAACTCTTCAGCTAATCATAAAACTCGGTTAGTAAAAATTATCCAATACGAACCGCCAATTCTACAGTCTATATAAAAATGTCATTCACTTCATATACAAATAATTTACCCCAACTGGGACATCTAAATATTGATGAAAATAGTCAAATAGCCGTATTAGGTCAAGACACTCAGCAGTCTTGACATCATTATAGATATGCATTCACGATAGAGGTCTGATTGGTAGACCTAGGTGTTTAGCAAAAATTTCCGGACATGCGTCCAGCAGTTTATTTTGCATAAATTCAGTCTCATTCATCTTATGGTATTTTAGGTTGGGGAGGAATTCTTCAATGCCACCTAGAAAGAGTCCAGTCTTTCAGAGATGGGTTCTGAGAATCAAACATAAAAAAACTCCATTTCACAGTGACAAACTATTTTCATTGGGTGTAGTACTTGATGCTAAACAGTTATACTGGCAAAGGATAATTCTAAGTATTCACCGATCATTACTTGAACTCAAATCTATAGAACATTATCACGCCACTCGTGGCAAAGGCAAAATAGTTAAGGTCCCAAGACAAAAATAATGGACAGTGGACAGAGAAATGTATTATATTTAAGCCTAACATATAATAATTTGCCTTCACAATTGGAATTGATAAGCCCAGTAGAAAGACTCCATTCCACACTTATTGAAATGTTTCAAGTTCTTAAAATGAAAGACCAACGAGCGAGCCCAAAACAATTATTGCAATACGCTATAGTTGGGTATAATTCCACAATTCATAGTGTCACGAAACAAAAACCTTTTGACATCAACCACGGACGACTTGACCCTCTAGACCCATTTGATATGTCTGACGGAATTATAATGAACCAGTATATAATCGACCGTCGAAAAAGACTAAAAATCCTTTTTGAAAAAAATACACGAAACCTCACTGAAACACAAGAACAAACTTAACGCAAAACAAAATGAAAAACGTGAAGAACTGCCCGAATTCCAACTTGGAACCACGGATAAAACAGCATCCAGAAGTAAAAGTAAACCCCGCTATAAAAAGAAAACAGTAATTGAAGACCTAGGGACTAAAATACAGACGACAAAAGACAAACTTGTACACAAATCACAAATGAAAAGACCCAAAAAAGTATTTGTTCTTTCACAGGACAATGAAATTGATGGCGCCATTGTTTCGTGTAGCCATACTTCTAACGACGTCCAGAATAGCGACTAGAGACATAAAAGTCTCACCACTGAAAACTCCTTTGCTCCCTTTCCACCTTAGAACTTCCAAACTAATCGAAACCAAACACACCTTCGTCCATTTTGTCGAAATATCCCCAATTTTCAATCAACTAAAAAATCTACGATCCTTTTATAATAAAATTGCCGACCACGTTAGAAGTCATCAAGTAGCGAAATCTAATCAGCAAATGCCCCATCATGAAATAATAGATGAAATAGTAGAAAATGTCAAAATTAACCTTCCGCAAACACTTTTGTCCAATCTATTGAAACACGCCGAGTATCTTATTCCAGAAGTAGAAAACAAAATTATTAATATTGGACCTCAAAAGCGTTCGAAGCGCGGTTTGTTGAATTTAGTGGGAAAAACTTCCAAATGGCTCTTTGGTACTCTGGACTCAGACGATGAAGTTGAATATAACGATGCTATTCAGGAACTCCAGCGTAACCAAAATTCCACTCTGAAGGAAATCATAATGCAAATATCGCTTTTAAAAAAGCTGATAGACAATTACAATAATACAATAACTCTTCTTACTACCAATCAAGACGTAATTAAAAAACGGCTAGATTTTCTTCAATTCAATATCAGTCAAAACCTGATAGAATATTTGGGAACGCAAAATACATTAAATCAAATTATATTAAATTATCAAAATTTAATTACTTTTCTGGACAATTTAGAAGATGCATTAACATTTGCAAAATTAAATGCATTACACAGCACTGTGATCTCAGCTACGGAGCTAGAAAAGATAATGTGGCATCTATCTTCATTATACAATAAAGACAGGATTCCTCAATTTAAAACTTATATCTCATATTATCAATTGGTTGGTACACAGGTTACCTTTTCAGAAAACGAACTTATATTTGCTATACATTTTCCAGTTTTCTCTCAAAACTCATTCGAAATGTTTCGCCTATTTCCTATCCCAATTAATAATTCCACAATCGTCCCAAGTCACCCGTTCCTACTACTTGGAGAAAACCAACAACATTACGAGGATGAGATGTGCCCAACAATCGAGGATACACATATTTGCCATGATCATCGGGAACTACAAATAGACGATTGTATAGCAGCCCTTATCAAAGTAACCGACAATCCAAATTGCCGCACCGCCGGAGTCTACGTAGCCAACCCCAAGATAGAACCTATCTCCAGTCAACTCGTATTAGTAATCCCAGCTGAAAAACCCCTGAAAATCCTGGAAACCTGCCAAAGCGATGAATTCACACTCATAGAAGAACCCAGCCTTGTTGAAATACCATTCAACTGCGGAATCACAATCGGAGATTTCAAATTATGGAACAAAAAAGAAATTGTGAAAGGCCATCCTTTAACCATTCCAGATATCAAAATAAACAAGATTGACCCTGAAGAGTTGGAACCCAGAAAAATTCACCTAAAATCCATAGACCTGAAGAAAATTCATGAACTTCAAGACGATGCCAAGTTTCTCCAAATCCAGGACACAAAAGTAATTCATCCTGCAGTCTCCAGTTCTGCAATCATCCTTATAACCCTCTCGATGGTTGCTGCCGCTGCTTTCGCAATCTGGAAATTTTATAAGAAAAGGACCACCCCCATAAAAGAAGAAGAAGGACCCGTCCATACCGAAAATACCGAAAACAAACCAGTATCCCTCTTGTTTTCGTCTTAGGGATGGAGGAGTTATGAACCCGAGTTCGCTGACCGAGCATCACTCAGGGATAGAGTTACATCCGCTGTTCCAGACGCGACTACATGCTGAGTCGACAAAACGTAACTTATAAATTATTGTTAATTTAATAATCAGGCATTCTTGTTACTTTGTCTGAACTGTAACGTTGCATTTGTCCAAAATAAAGTCTTTTTAAAAAAGTATTTTCGTATATCGCATACGTAACTTGTAACAGGAAAAAAGTAGCAATGTGAAAGTGTAATTCAATTCCAAATCATTCAAAAAATAAATCCAGAAAAAAATAAAAACCTTTTTCTGAAATTTCTGTTTTTACCGGATATCTACGGATATACTCGGAATTTCAGAACTTTTCCAACAGCATATTTTTAGCCAGGTGAATGCGCAACTTTGCCCCAATTTAACCATCTTCGTATCTCTCATGTTTCCGAGATCCCAATGGTGAGGATCGAATTTGAAACACCATGTATAATTGCCCCTTATGTGATACCTCCTCTACTGCCAAGTACGACTGCTTGTACGTAGTAAGTACCTCTCTCACGTAAAGCAATTGATTACTTCTGTAAGTACATTTTTTTGTTGAGGACAAAACAAGCACTACAGGAAAATCCTTGCGGCGCTCTAAAAGAGGTGCCTACGAAAGTAGCGATTTACGTTGGATTTGAATCGCTGGAGATTTATTCCACATAAATGCAGTTCTACAAATGAAAGAGTTCATAAACAGTGAAGATACGAGTGTACTGAGTTAAACCTCAAAACGATGAGCAGCCACAGTCCGTCGCGTATTTCTGATATGTACCGCTCAAATGTGCCAAGTTACTTGAACACCTCCCGTGAAAGTATCTATTGAAGAGTGACGAATCTCCAACCTTTCTTCGATGTCACAGACTATTAAGGTTGCAAGTGATGTTCGTGTTTCCAAACAGGCGGAAGGCTGTTTTCTGGATGGAATCCAGCAGCTTCAGGGTATGCATGAAAACAAATCTCCAAAGAAGGTCTGATCTGAGCTTTATAAAGCATCAAAGTTGCTGAGGTGTGTACAGTTTTCTCGTTCGGAACAGTGTTCCAAGCTTTTGAGAAGCAGCCTTTGCAATTCTAGCGGCATGATTCTGTCAAAACATATTGGTATCTATTATAACCCCCAACAAACTTATCGAAACAGAAAGTGGAATTGTCTGTCCTGACAGTATTATATCTGGTTCAGAGACATTTATCTTTTTAGAGAAAACCGATGCCTGGGTTTTCGTGGCATTGAAATGAACCTGTTTACTTTCACCCCAAATTCGAGATCACCTCTAGGGTCTTATTAATATATGCAACCTCCTGCTGTCGGTGACGATGTACAGTCGCTGTCCTGGAATCCGAATGTAATGATGAGAGAAGGGTACTGTCGTCAGCGAAGTAATATATTAGATTCTTGGTTTTTTTAAACCCTCATGCCACACAATGTCAAAGGCCTTAGAAATATCAGGCGCAACATCTCTTGACTCTCCAAATATGGATGACATACGATAGAAGGTCACCTGTTTCCGAAAGCAATATTGATATCTCAAGATGTTAAAAAGTTCCGGTATATGATAGTTTACGGCTTTCTCTACGATTTTTGATATCACTGATAGTAAAGCAACTGGTCTATAGTCATTTGGAAGATTTTTCTTGCCATTTTTGGGAATGAGCTGCACTCGAGCAATCTTCCAACAAGCAGGTAAAACCCCCTCCTTGAAAGACAGGTTGAAAAGTCTGCAAAATACTGGTGCGAGTTCATTGGCGCATTTTTTATTTACGATGATGGGCACTTCATCAGGATCAGACGCCATGTTGAAGCTAACTAATCGTTGTCGAAAAGTCATTTCCTGCATTGTGGATTCTAGTGGGTGGTGTATTCTATGGCTGTTGTTGCACTTGAACCATCCGCTTGTGTGGTGGAATTGTGGATTCTGTAAAGTTTTGATTTATAGCTTTAGCAACCGACCAGAAGAATCTAGACCTATTGGGATTGGCAAGCAGCTCATCCCCCATTCTTTGATTGTGTAGTTTTTTACTTTCATTCATTCTTAGTTTGCAGCTGTTGCGAGCATTAACAAGCTCAGTTCGGTTTTCGGTACTGCGATTTTTGCGCCGCTGCTGGTAGGCGAGGTTTTTGTAATTGTGTGATGTTCAATTTCCAATTGTGAATTCTTTGTTGAATAAACCTATTATTATTAATAAAAAATGTAAAAATATATAGGGGGTTATATTTGAATTGACGAAGTTGGTATCATCTACAGGTATAACCGAAAGTGTTGGAAAAACGTCATCATTTTCATTCGATAAAGCATATTAAAAAACTCATGACTTCCAATTTTTAGGACATGAATCCTATCATTTTCCGAAACACGAGTCACCGACGGTCATCGCGCTGTTTCCTATGTTATATACATTAATGTATGAAAATGTCTTTATAGGACGAAACTGCAGAAACGTAAGTTACAAATAAAAGTGGTAAAAAACATAGAAAGTTTCAATTCTCTTTTCTTCATTATGATTTCCTACCACGTAGTAACGGCTACATCCATCAATTTACACATTATATCATTCCTATATTGTGAAATGCAAATAATCATGTACTGTAAATAATTATTGGTATTGGTTGGTACTCATTATTTCATCTAATTACCGTTTTTCTAGCTGGTACCACTATTCTTATCTCGAAAATGATAAGACCTACAAGTTCGTTTAAATTGGCAGAATTTTACTATTTTGGGAAACTACAGGTCCGTATTGAAAATAATGAAGTTGATGATGAATGAGAAGTCGTATTACGATAACAAATATGAAACAGCATTGAAATTTCAATTACCTTTTTTTATATCACTCGAAATGTAGGCGGTGGAGCCAAAAATGAAAATTCGAAAATTCCAGTTTTTGGCGAATATTTCAGAAACAATTCCTGGCATTCTTGATCTGGGAAGAGATTATTCTAATTCCACAAAATGGGAAACTTTTGTTCGATGTAACCGACCTTGTAGGTCTTACCGTTTCTAAGATAGCAATAACGGGTTCACCTAAAAAACGGCCTGCATATATGTATATGTGAACGTGTGTGTATCTATTGTAGATATTTATTACTATCGTTATTACTCATATTGAAAAATCTATATTTGTTCAGTGGTTATATGGAAGAACGGCTAGAGCCCAATGTCACCAACATATTCACATGCTTTTTTGTAGATAGAATTGAAGAAAATAAATTCGCCATTATTGTTTTTTTTTCACCAAATGGTATGCTGCTCGGGTCCTGTCCTCGAAGCTCCGACACCTTTGAGAAGGCTCGCCAGCGTTATTAACCAATGATCACTCCCCACACCATGGGATAAGTGCTCATTGGAGAATCATGTGCCTTAAGCAGACGCAATTAGCCAAGAATAACAGTCTTCTGCATCTGGCTTGTCAATATTTCTGTCTTCGTAAGGCAAGCCGGCATGATCTCAAGATTCGAGAGTAGAGAGGGCATCATTTCACCAAGGACACTAATAATCAGAACATGAATCTTAACATAGTGCTCGCGATAGAGTCTGCGGAATTCGAAGAGAAAATGTCGATACTTTATCCGTTTTTCCTTCTCTATTCGGACAATATTCGCCTCACCAGGAGCTGAAAACTACACGAGAAATATTGTCTTGCTCTGTTGGTCGCAAAGAACCATATCAGGCCTATTAGCTATCTTATATTATTATTATCATTATTTTTTTTTCGACCGTAGTGTGCGCTGGTCAGGCCCTATCCCCCGAAGCCCCGATACATTCGGGACGGCGCGCCAGCATTATCAACCAATGACCACTCCCTTCACCGTGGGGTAAGTGATCATTGGGTCCGAGATTAATGTGCCCTGAGCAAGCGTAGTGAGCCAAGAATGACGGCATTCTGCATCTGTGCGGCTAAGATTTCTGCCTTAGTGCGGCAAGCCGGTATGATTTTAAGATTCGAGAGTAGAGAGGACATTCCACCAAGGACCCCAATAATCAGAACAACCATCTTGACAGAGTGATCTGTATAGAGTCTGCGGAGTTCGAAGAGAAAATCTCGATATTTAATCCGTTTTTCCTCCTCTTTTCTGACGATATTCGTCTCGCCGGAGCTGAAACCTCCACGACAATTATCGTTTTGCTCTGGTGGTCAAGAAGAACTACATCAGGCTTATTAACTTGTATGAGCCTGAGGGTGGGGAACGAATAGTTCCAATAAATTCGGCACTTCTCGTTCCCCACAACGGATTCAATATCCCCCGGAGCGTAGGGCAACACCGGTGTCTCGTCAATACCTTAAGCAAGTGCATTAGAGTCTCGGGCGCCTCTCCGCAGGCCCTGCACCTTGTGTCAGGAACCTCTATACCCATCACGCGACTGCGGTAGACTAAGGTGTTGAAGACACCATCCTGACAAGCCATGATGAACCCCTCAGTTTCCGACTTCAACCCACTCTTGTCATCAGTTATTTAAACCTTAGTTTGCGCTGGTTAGGCCCTATACCCCGAAGCCCCGATACATTCAGGAGGGCGTGCCACCATTATAAAACACTTCACGGGTTAGTGATCATTTGGCCCTAGAATCATGTTCTCTGAGTAAGTGCAGTGAGCCAATAATGGCAGACTTCTGCATTTGTCTGGTGTAGTACGGCAAGCCGGCATAATTCGAGAGTAGAGAGGACATCATTCTATCAAGGACTCCAATAATCAGAACAACAATCTTGACAGAGTGGTCTGGGTAGGGTCTGCGGAGTTCGAAATGAAAATCTTGATATTTCATCCGTTTTTCCTCCTCTTTTAGGAAGATATCTGTCTCACCAGGAGCTGAAAACTCCACGACAAATATCGTCTCGCTTTGGTGATCGAAAAGGACTACATTAGAATTATTACTTTCTATGAGCCTGAGGGTGGGCAACGGATAGTTCCAATGAATTCGGCACTTCTCATTCCCCATAACTGATTCAATATTCCGAGAAGCATAGGGCAACATCAGTGTTTCGTCAGAACCTTAAAAGTGCCGTAGGTGATAATAAATCGGGCCGCGTTTTATAGATAGATCTAGGCTGAGACTGCATGTGCTGTGCATTGGCTTATTCTTGTCTTACCGCAGGAGTGAGGTGATATCTGTGGCTCTCATGTGGGCAATTTGCTAAACGTGTTGTGATCACCTCGTTCAGTATCGTTGTCTGCATGGTCGCGGACCATGTAGAAAAGGGGATTCGAACTTCTTACGACTTTACAGGCTCCATTCAGTACCATTCTGTCTTGTAGACACTCCAAACTCGAAAGACCATGGTGGAAGTACAACCGTGGAACAGACAATCTGGGATACAAACTCCTATGGAGGTGCATCATTTTTCAGGTATTTACGCCGAGTTGATATTTTTCCACTGGTCTCCACTTAGCCTGTTAGGACTCTAGCCTGACCGGTTTTATCGATATATTAAATGCCTTGCGGTAATCGATTTAGGCCATAGAGGACTGGCCTTCGTTACACATTTATCGATGAGCAGGTTTTCTTTACATCCAGCGACGTCTTTCTTCAACTCTCTGTGCTCATATATCCGTTCGAATACACGGTCAACTGCGGTGAGTATTCATGTGTATAAGATGCCCATAAATAACTCATAACATGGATTCAAGTATGTTATTGGTCTATAATTTCTAGGAATCGACAAATATCCGCTTTTGGCGGATATTTGTCGCTGCTCTTGGTCCATCAATGAGTTGAAAACTCTGGCCAGATGGCGGTGTGTGCTCGGTAGTTTTTTCCACAAATGAGTGTTCAGTCTATCTGCGGACCTGAAGCGACAAAGTTCTTGGAACCCACAAGGGCTCTTCGAACTTCATCCTGGGTTATCAGGTTGCGCAGTTCATTGAGTGTCTAAGTTGAGTGGTTGCGGGTATTCATAGATGTCCTTCCAGAAGGATTTCTCCTGATCAGCGGTCGGTGAATTATCCACAACACACGGAGGCTCTTGGAATGCGTGAGAAGGTTTCTCGCGGAACCTGAGGTTTTTCCGCGATACTTCTCGCTCGCCTTCCTAGTGACTTCTCAGTAGACACTAGCATTCGTATCCTATTAATACAGTGCTCTTTGGTGGTCAGCAGCAGGCCTTGACTCAAAGTGTGATGGAAACGTTCTAGTTTGGTAGCTATTCGCCACACTGCGAGCGTGAAAGGCCCGTTCGTCGCCCTAAAATCCATCGCAGATTGGATACGAGACGCGTGTTGTCTAGCCAAAGTTATATTAGCCTACAATTTGTGCACTCGCCATTCAATCTTCCGATCCGCAAGGCTGGGATTTTATCATTCCGATTCGGGAAGCGATTGGATGACACTGTATACGGCGGTGTTGATTTGTTAGATGTCAGCCTTTTCTGTTAGAACACCTGCATCCAAACAAGCCAGTTATTGTGGCTTCAGGGGCCAAATTCGTTGGAGCGCCCTGCGTGTTCTGATTATTTCCATTGGTGACATGATGCAAGACTCGTCTCTGTTATCTTTTATGCAATGAATATGTTATCGTAATTCGCAAAAATATTGCCGTCACGACATTTTTAGGCGGCTTATCCATGACATCTCATCAGGTTCAGCCTTCTCGCTGACTTCAGGTTTTTTTATTGTTGATCACTTCATCACGCGTTATGGTGTCATGAAATTGCACCAAAACACATGACGGACGGCTGTCGGTATTTAATGTTTTTGTACGGCACTCGATGGCATTTGGATATACTTTTTTGGTGATAGTTTTCACTTTAACATACTGTTTTATGATTTGCAACGCAACAGTAACTAAATTCTCGCCAGTATTAACCTGAGTACCAAAAATATGATATTTCTATTTCTTGATATTTGCTCAATATCATCGATTGGAGCTATTATATCACAGTTTACCTGTTTTATTTCTACAATATTCCTTTTCAGACTGATAAGCATAGGTCAAAGTTTATTTATACTGAATCGAAATATTGAAAAATGTCTCTCCTAGCATACCTTTCAAGTTTTGTTCTGATTGCACTTGCAATAAAAGTTTATTTGAAAGTCACAACACGCTGGTGTCAAAATAAGGTTTGCCTAGTCGGAAAAACCGTTGTTGTTACAGGGGCAAACTCAGGTGAGTTGGTTTTCTTGGTTATAAAACTAATTAATGCATACCGAGGAGAAGTGTAATTTGATTTCTCCACTTGGTTTCGAGAACTTAAATTCCAAATGAATTTATAATGATCACTTTCTAAATTTTCAGAAAATAAAATGTAATGATTTGAAAAATCCAACAGTTGAATTGCGCGGTTCAATTTTTCAGAACAAAATATTTTGGTTTTCTACAAAAACAACAGAAAAATGAAAATATTTGAAACACTAAGTCGAAAATAAAAAAAAAATGTCAATCACAAACTAAAAATTATCCCGAAAACAAATCTGTTTCACATTTTATTGACACTATCGTTAGATTTTCACTTTACTGTTTACGAAACCGTGACAAGTGTATTACTCTACGATAGCTACGACGAACCTATTCAACACTACACAATAGCTTTTTCTGACTGTTGATCACGCTATTGTGAAACTGTGAAATGTGTTACTTAAGTACATCATCAGGGATTTTCATCAATCATCGACCCATTCCATCGCCCAAATCTGTTTGGTTATAATGACACGTGAATCATTTTTCCTGAAGTATATAATTCAACGTTGATTATGTAAAGTTGGTGACATTTTCCGTGTTTCTAGTCTTCTGGTGTATTGCAGATATATCCACGAATATTTTTATCAGAATACTAGTGAGGGTAAGATGCAAAAAGGAGAGAGCTGATTCAAATTATCTATTCTATTAGTCAAGCAATATCTATCTGAAAGATTCCAGTCTATGATCTGCCAGTGATATACTCGTAGATAGTGAGGGTAAGATGCAAAAAGGAGAGAGCTGATTCAAATTATCTATTCTATTAGTCAAGCAATATCTATCTGAAAGATTTCAGTCTATGATCTGCCAGTGATATACTCGTAGATATGGCTGGCCGCGAGTAAAAACTATGTTTTACGATCCTAGTTTAAAATGACAAACATGTTTATTTCAAGCAGGAAAAATTCCAAATTTTCTGTGTAGGTATATTACCTAATTGTATCATCGGGTTCTACTGGTTAACCGATTATTGTGAAAAATATGGTGATAACACGTGAAATGACGGATGACATCAAGAATTTTGTAATCACCAGCATAAATTCAATTCTTGAAAAAGACGATTTTATCAAGCGAACTGTGCAAAAAGTTATCAATAGCGTAACAAATACTATTGCTACAAAAATTGCTGAGTTAGGGCCAAAAATACAAAAATTTATGTCAGTAGGAACTTGAAAGGAGAGATTTCTCTCCTGAAGTACGAGAACGAATTTATTGTAATTAAGCATGATGAAATCGATAAACAAGTTATGGATATAAATTTGAGGTCATTCAGAGTTCAAGAACAGGGAAATGGAAATAGAATAGATTGTGAAACTTTTCAATTCAAATCTGGCTATTCAAATTGGTAAAGCAGGAATATACTTGCACTAGAATGGGAAAGAAGATGCAATGGCCAATGCACATTGGAAGTACATACTAGTATTATAACAAGTCGAATTCCAGTATTGTGTTAATGGCTCTCGTTACTGCTGATAACAATTTTTTCTATGTTGACGTTGGCTACCAAAATGGAATTTTTGATGAGGGTGGATTTGAAAACTGCTAGTTGTATGAAGACTTGGAAACAAACAAGTTAAATGTTCCCGAATGTAAACAAAAATGTACCAATTGTTTTTTGTTGCGGGCAGCCATCCACCAAGAAATATTTATGTGCCTGAATGGACATTCTCAAGAAAGTAAATGTACAGGTCATTCCTGGTTCTTGGCGGAATGACCGCAAAAATATTACATCTTCTACTTCTTTAGGGAATATTCCGCGAGGATCATCGATTTCTACGAACAATATCGGAATTCGCTGATGATTTCTCTTCAAACGATCATGCCTAAAAGTATGTACCTCTTTCAGATATATTTTTGTTAATATTTGAAATAGTAATGTCATTAAATCAAAAAACTATACCATTCAGTTTATTCTCAAAAGGTGTTCTTGTTGCACTGAATAATACTTATTGATGTTGTATCTTTTCTGGATCCTCCAGAAACTTCAAAGCATTCAATTCAAACCACTTCAAAACAAGGGCGGATTCAGCTTTGGCGCCAGGGGGTTACATAATCGTGATCAAGTCACAAGAAGTTATAATTCAATTTTGAAAATAATAGATACAAGTAAAAAGTAAGTATTTTTATTATTTAATGTAAGTACCTACTGTACTCAAAACCTACCTATATTTGAATAACAAAGTCAATTTTTCTTTTACGTCTTCTCCCGAAACGCGTTACCACGTCATCTACTTCGATGGGTACGTTTTTATGGACGTGAAAGCGTAGGCTCTTCAAACATACTCGTCCATGAAAAGTAATTAGGTAGGTACATAAGTCACACTCTAAGTAGATGTATAATCGAAGTAAACGATATTGTGCACTCTCAAAGGCCAAAAAACCAATACATAAAAATGAACCAGCAGCGAACTAGCCCACGTGGATTGAAAAATTGGCGGTTCGTATTGGCTAATTTTTACTTACCGAGTTTTATAATTGGCCGAAGAGTCGATAAATTAAATTTGAAGTCATCGAATAGAATAGAAATCGGGGAATGTGGGGATGGTTATTGCCGTCTTGCCATCAATGTTCAGTTCATGAACTGATCGCGATTTGAGTGTTGAAATTCGATATTGGTGCAGTTATAATTACTTAAAATTTTTGTTATCGCTTCAAAATGTGGCGACCTTGGAGAATATGTTTCAATGTATATAAAAATCTACATCTCAAGTTTGGTTTCGAAGGAAACAAACTATTACAAGCAACATCAGATTTGACCGAAATTTCTTTTTCAACTGTACGTAAAATCGTCAAGAACAAACCTCATGAACGCAAGACGCGATGTGATACAGGATTATCAAAACCTTCATCCAATAAAATCATTGAAAAAAACAATATACGACTGCTACAAAAGCAATGAGATTCCTACAACTGAAATCATAAGGAAGAAATTGAATACTTTCGGCAATAACGTGAGCTACTGTGACAAAACTCTTCAGAATTGAATAAAAAAACTAGGATTCAGACGGTAAAATTTCAAATTTTCGATGCGTTAATTTCCGAAAAATGCGTTTGCCGTAAAACAAACTATTACATTAAATTAATTAAATATAGCAAGTACTTAAATAAAATCTATATTGTGACCAAAATATATAAACCATTATGTTTAGCAATTTTAATTAGTGGTCCACCTAGGTTCTGGACCCAGCCCAGGGGAGGGCCTTAAATCCCTCTGGATCCGCTCTATCCTCGAAATATAAATGTCAATCCGACCTCAAATCATATGAAAACTTAAATCTGCTTTTATTATCAGGTAGTTAAAACGCACGAATGGCGTCCACATCTAATAATTTTTTTTGGAGTACCGACTTTCATCGGATGATCTTCGAACTGCCTCACCTCGCACCGTGCGTCGCACAACAAAATGTAGTTTGTCGCGCCTCGAAAACACATGCACATACGTATGATCGTTCTCATTCGCCTTGCCTCGTTCCCGTTCGTGCTTAGATGATTGCGGGCCTTCAAGGAGTCCGCACCGCAGTTCAACCTATCGATAGATAGAGTAAAATGTATTATTGAAAACACAACCCTGTATTCATACGTTTAATCATAATATGCGGTTTTTACAAAATGTTTCGGAAGATTATATTGAATACCTGATTAATTGGCATATTATTTCAGGATTAGGATATGAAGTTTCTTTGGAATTCGCTAAACGAGGTGCACGAGTAATTTTGGCATGCAGAAACGAAGATAAAGCTAAGCAAGCAAGAGATCAAATTATTAGTGAAACTCAAAATCCAAATGTAGTTGTGAAATTGGTTAACATGGCCTCACTGGCCTCCATTAGAAACTTCGCTTCAGATATACTGAAATCGGAAAAGAGGTTAGACATCTTGATCAACAACGCAGGTACCGGTATCTTGAGGAATGAGTTTACTGAGGACGGATTGCAAGTTCTAATGCAAGTGAACTATTTTGGATCAGTTCTGTTGACAATGCTTTTAATGGGTAATATTTAAATTGCTGCGTTGAATAAATGGGTATATAGTATTTTTTCCAGATTTATTGGAAAAATCTTCACCAAGCAGGATAATAAATATATCATCAATTTTGGCAAAACAAGCAAATTTAACCAAAGGAAATTTGAACACTTATACTGGAATGTCTGTATGTTACCCTAATAGCAAATTAGGACTCATATTATTTACCATGAAGCTGGCTAAATTATTAAAAACATCGAGCGTTAGCGTTTATTCTCTACATCCAGGAGTAATAGATACGAATATATTCAATAACGTGCCAATAGTAGGAAGCATAATAACCCAGTATTTTGCAAAATATTTCTTTAAGGTACAAGTATAAAATTCAGTTCTCCTTGAAAACGAATAATGAAAATTATAAAATTTTCTGTTTCTGATCCGATTGATGGATGACATCGGTTTTGTTGATACTTGGTTTTACTTTTCAACTTGAACACAACTTTGGTTTCTGTTTGATATATAGAAATGAAAAGATAATTTTCCGTACCGTCAACAACAACTTTTTATTTACATAATACACTCTCAATTATTTTTTATACAGGGTCAAACAGGAAAATTAATACAAACATACTATAAAATTGAATAAATAAGGTGAACAAAGACAAACGTTTCAAATTAAACTTCCGCAGGAACACTTCCTCCCAGCAGTGATGAAATCTTATTATTCACTATTTTTCGTGTTTGTCAACATCTAGAAGACTAAGTTTGGAAACAGGTCTTCTGTATGTATCAATATTTGTTTTTACATCAAACACTCGTACATAGCCATCTGCACCTGAATATGTCGCAGTTACTACACCTTTGGGCCAAATGTTTCTTAAGAATTGGCTGTCGACTATAATCACTATGTCTCCCACCTTGATTTTTCTTGTAGTGATGTGCACCATTTCGTTCTCCTGGTTAATAACAGCTGCATAGGCCTGGGCACTTGAATCACAGAAAATATGATTCTGTATTTCTTCGGCTTCAAAAATATTGAAAACGTAACAATGAGGAATAGACAGAGAGCATTTCTTCTCATAATATATTCGGCCGATGTTGGAGATGACACTACCCCGATAACCATAGCCGTCATTTCATATTCTTGCGTATTTTTGTCATGACTTCGTCTGTCTCTCCACAAAAATCTCTGTGCATTCCTATCCATAGGTCTGATTTTGATTCTAGGAGCATATTCTAAAATTCAACTTCCACAGGAACTTATACCATATGAAAAATGAAAATCAAAACTTTCATTTGTCTTTCAACATTATCAGCTGCATTGAAAAACACTAACGATTCTAGTAAATGAAGTCATGATGTCATATTCATAGTTAAAAATTTAATGAATATCATGAATTCAGTTGCATTATTTGACCTAAACTAACATGCATACATACGAGGACACTGCAAGTTGACTGAAAACTTCTAAAGATTAAAAAAGAAATAACTCAGTTTTATTGGAACAGTTGAAGGGAGAGGTTTGGACAATCATAATAACAGAATAACTTTCATTTGATGAACGACAAACTGACAAAACTTACATCATTTTTTATTAATTTCATTTCACCTGAGTTGTGGTGTACAAAAACATTTTTAGAATGTATCATATTATTTGAAAGATATTATTTATGAAAAAGTAATTATTATTACTGTTTTTTGACTAGTTGATCTTCTTCCACAATCTGGAAAATAAACATTGCTGAATCAATAGAGAAATGTGATGTAATGCGTTTTATGCAAACATGAATTGAATCATGAATTGAAACTTTTTCATTTCCAGAAGAAAGGCGTGAAACTTGACCATCTGGAAAGCATGGAAATTAATAAGTACGAAAATTATCAATATCTAATGAATGCTTCAATCAAGTTGAAAATCTACCCGTTACTTGAAATGTTATTACCAAATAATCATGCTTTGTCGCTCCAGAATCATAAATATGTAATATTCATTGATTTATTGACTTAGTTTTTCACATAATTTCATCGGGGAATAAGTATTTCCGCCTGCATTTACATGCTCTTACTTTTTAATGGAATGATTGTATCCGCATTTTTCGGGTACATGAAACTAGGTTAGAATTAATCTGAAACAAATCCTGTTTGAGAAAGCTATTGTATAGCGAAACACGTATCGCAGTTTTGTAAAATTTTTATGGGGACAATCAAAATAAATCTCATCAGCAGGTTTGGAAAAAAACTATAACCAACGTCTTCATTGTTATAGAAAAAAAAAATGAAGCGGAACTCAGAGATTTACAGGAAACCTCTTGCAAATTGTTCTTTTACTTGAATTTGGATAATTATTGTTGTTGATAATTATTCCTCCACTTAGTCTTGATTATCATGGTTATTAGTATAACTCTAATGATGAGTAAAAACATACAATAATATGTGAATTATCAGTAAATGCTAAAAAGGGGTGGCATTATGCAATTTGAAGTCAGTAATAGTTGACGATCTATTCCTTCGAAAATAAAAACTTCCATATAGAAGTTGCTCTCTATGGAATCAGAAGATTTACACATGATTCAATTATTTTGAAATTTACTTGTTTAATACAATAAATCATCGATGTGTTTTTGTTGTAATGAGAACACTTCATAATAACCAATAATCGGGTAACCCGATTATTGGTTATTATGAAGTTCACTAAATCGTAACTGATTTTAACACAAATGACTGACTTAGGATCCTGATGTAACAGTTTTCTTCATGAATAACATTGATTAGGCGATAAAAACCTTTCGTGTCAACTAAAGGATACTTTGGATTGCAATTTTTCAGCAACAAATTCTTTATAGATGTATACTAGGAATTATTTTCAGTGGTCGTTATACTTATCCTTTATATGTAGTATATACATTTAAAATTTAATTTTGGAAACATTTTCAGACAGTTGAGGAAGGAATACAGACAATTCTTCATACAGCTCTAACTCCAGGATTAGAAATATATTCTGGAAAACATTTCGAGGAATGTGATGTCGTAGAAACATATAAAACTGCTAGAGATTTGGAATTGATGGAAACGATTTGGAAGGAAACCATGAGACTGATAAAATGTGAAGAAATTTCCGAAAAACTACAACTCGACGCGAAAAGATAATTATTTGTACAATCATAATAATGTTTCATTAGCATCGATGTATATTATGTTGGATATTTTTTCTTCTTAGTATTGATCTTCATAAAACTATAACAAAGAGATCAAGTAATAACCCAGAATATTGCAAAATATTTATTTAAGGTACAAGTATATAATTCGGTTCCAAAAAACACAGTTTTGAATAAATGAAAAAAATTGAACCCAAAAACAATTCAGCATCCAGATAGAATTAAAAAAAATAAACAAAACATTTCAGTTTAAATTTAGGAGATATAAATTTTTGGAAAAAAAGGTTTTGGTTTTCTGTTCTACTTCTAAAACTAATTGATGCACTACCATTATATCATCTGGACCCTCCTACTTGCGATATAAGATGCCATCGCTCAGGCATAGAAAATTAAAATTTTTTAAGGACAAAACACAAGCACTACGAGAAAATCCTTAAAGCTCAGCGCGGTGCCTGTGCGAAAGTAGCGACTCACATTGCATTTGAATCGCATTAGATTAAATCCATTTGGAAAAACGTTCTCGTGAAAGTATCTATAAAAGAGAGACAAATCTCCAACCTTTCTTCGATGTTCCAGACTATCAAGGTTGCACGTGATGTTATCGTCTCCAATCAGGCGGATGGCTCTTATCTGGATGGAATCAAGTAACTTTAGGGTGTTTGGGGGCAGAGCTCCATACATGAGAACAATACTTCAAAGAAGGTCTGATCTGAGCTTTATAAAGTATCAAAAGTTGCTGAGGTGTGTACAGTTTTCTGGTTCGGAACAGTGTTCCAAGCTTTTGAGAAGCAGCCTTTGTAATTCCAGCGACATGATTGTGCCAATACATGTTGGTGTCAATATCCTCCATATCCTCAACAAACTCATCGAAGCAGAATGCGGAATTATCTGACCTGACATTATTATATTCGGTTCGGAGACATTTATCTTCTTGGAGAAAACCGATGTCTTGGTTTTTGTGGCATTGAATTGAACCTGGTTACTTTCACCCCAATTCGAAATCACTTCTAGATCCCCATTAAGATTTGCAACATCCTTGGTTTTTTCCAATAAGTCGTTGATATACATATACATATACATATATAAGTCGAAGAAAAAATGGGTTGGAGGCAATATAGTTCCCTGGGGAACACCAGCGTTGATAATGAAATTATTTGAGAGATATCCATCGACGGCCACTTGCAGGGAACGTTCTATCAGGAAGCTGAAGAGCCATACACAGAAATGATTCGACAAGCCATAGCATCGAAGTTAGGCCAGCAAACTCTTATGCCACACACGATCAAAAACTTCAGAAATATCAAGCGCAACATCTCTTGATTCTCCATGTTTCTTGATTGCTATATTCCAAATATGATACGATAGAAGGTCGCCTGTTGATCTTTGTTGAAGCCACTTTGATGATCGCTCAAGATGTTGAAGCCTTCCAAATATTTGAGGATATGGTGGTTTACGACTTTCTCCTTGATTTTTGATATCACTGATAGCAAAGCGACTGATCTATAGTTATTTGGAAGATTTTTGTTCCATTTTTTGGGAATAGGCTGAACGAGAGCAATATTCCAACAAGAAGGAAAAGCCTTTGTGAGACAGGTTGAAAAGTCTATAAAATACTGGTACGAGTTCAGTAATTTCCGGCAATGTGGATTCTAGTGTGGGAATAGTGGGTGGTACCTTTTCCAGAAAATCGACTGTAGAGTGAGACACAAATTATTCAGTCAGTATATTTGCTTTTTCTATGGCTGTTGTTGTAATTGAACCATCCGCTTGTATTATTGGTGGAATTGTGGATTTTGTAAAGTTCTGATTAACAGCTTTAGCTACCGACCAAAAGGATCTATACCTGTTATAAACATAAGATGTATTTATATTTATCACTGTTCTATATGAATGTATAATAAATCACATCTTTAGTATAGCGAAAAGATAAAAAATACTAGATCTATCGAAAATTTAAATGTAAAAAAATTCATACACGACGAACAATTTTCTATTGCAGTCCTAAATTTTACAAACAAATAATAAATCATACATTAGAGAAGGCGAAACAAGGAAGAGAAAATAAGGTGAAATTAAAAAAAAATGCCAAAGGAAAAAGAATTATTCATTGATTGAATTCTATCATTTCCTTCAAGAATTCAATTGGATAGAATGTATATTTGCTTTGATATCAGTATATCAATATGTATAATATGATTACCATTCATTCTAATTACCTAATGAATCCTGAATTATTCCAAGGGGATGCACAAAACAAGTGCCTAAAGTGCTTAGGAGAACCCTTGGGATAATAATAATGATAATAGTAACAGTAATAATGAGTTTATTCACATTAGAATATTTACAATAATGGCATAAAATGATTACCATTCATTCTAATTACCTAATGAAAATCCTGAATTATTCCAAGGGGATGCACGAAACAAGTGCCTAGAGTGCTTAGGAGAACGCTTGGGATAATAATAATGATAATAGTAACAGTAATAATGAGTTTATTCACATTAGAATATTTACAATAATGGCATAAAAAAATTTGGGTGTCATTTGCAAATAAACGGAGAAAACCCATTCAGGACCAAATGGTTGCGCATGGGTGTTGGGTCTGAACATAGTAAGTTTTAAAAATTGAATTATGCTATGAAGACTTTTTGCTAAGCAGGTCAATCTCCTTTGCTGTGTCTATGTCAAAGTATACCACTTGAATAACGACTCTTTTATTTTCTAGCCTCTGGCAGTAATACCATTTCTGTTTGAAAAATCGTTGTAACTACACTGAAGCCGGACTCTTCAGCTTCTTGAAGTTAACGAAATTAACGAGACTGTGATCAGTCCTCAGAGTGAAACGATATTCCAACATTGGGTGTGAAAGAATTCAGAAACCTCGAAATGAACAGTTTTACTTTGCACAAGAATGAGATGTTACTCGCTTGAAGACTTGAACTGAAGAAAGAGAAGAATCATGATTTTTCTTCCACGTGTTGATGAAACCGGAAATCCGGCATTCAGTCTTGCGAACACCGTTCGTGAGTATTCAAACACTAGGCTTTCCAGTGTTCGACCACAGTATTCTATTTGGGTCAAACCCCTATACATTTTCGTGTCGTTATCAGAAAATACTATTGTCAAATAATATAAAAATATTGTATTAGCCTTCAGGCTGCAGAAAAGGGTAGAGCCGCTAGGGAGCCGCATAGAAAAGACTGTCGGGCCGCATGCGGCTCGCGGGCCACAGGTTGAGTATCGCTGGTCTAGCACATCATCTGCTGCCTATGATTCTTGAGTACCCTGCCAGCCCATTACCTTTAGAATCATTATATTTCGGACCTCCAGTTTCTTCAGTATCTAACGGTATTCCTAGACCAAACTTGATGTCAATATTGGGTTCATCAATACCACGACTGTAGACTGGTTGCCTGTAGAAATGTTGATTCGCTTATTCCTTTGCGATTTGTAAGGGGGTTGCTGTAACATACATTTGTGCTATCATAGTTTATAACAGCTTCCGTTCGGGTTTTCGACCCGTCAGTATAACAACATCTGACCAGCATCAATGTTGCCTAATCCTTTCTCTATCCTGTTCAAATGTTGATTTCCAGATGAGTCGTCTGTGATCTAGTATCTGTAGATAAATAGATATTTAACTTTCGTCTGTAGTGGTATCTTATCACTTCGGTGTTGTGAAGGACCTGGATGAGCTAATGTTGCATCATTCTTTCTTTACTCATCTAATAATTTATAGGGCAGGCTTTACCTATGTATTCCGTTACTGCGTTATATATCTGTCGGTAAGTAGGTTATCCTAACAGCAACTCTTTTCTACGACTCTTCTGCTCATATATAATAATGATAATTATAATAATAGTTGTTCACAAGCATCTTATACACACGAATACTCACCGCAGTAAACCGAGTGTTCGAACGGATATATGAGCAGAGAGGGTCGAAGAGAGGAGTCGCTGGATGTAAAGAGAACCTGCTCATCGATAGATGTGTAACGCAGGACTCGATAATTGATTCATGTCCAAAATTAGATATAAAATTACCAACTGATAATAATTTTGTTTGTCAAGTGTTATGACTGAATATTATTGATTTTTAAAAAATTCATGGTTGAAATTTTTGGTTTATTTGTTAATAAATGAATGTGTTCAAATCTAATACGTTTTTTGGTTTATACAGTTGTTACTGAGTACGATAATTTCTATATACATTTAATAGATTCATTTTGTGAAGAATTCAAAGGTTTCATTGGATTTATTAGCTGATTGGTGGGCAGGTTGGTAGCCGGTCGGGTTGACGTAGGTGCTCTGCTCCACTCAATCGATCGCTGTGTGAATCGGTAGTTCAAGCCGCAGACCGGACGATCGGTTTCCACTTGCTATCATCCAATCCGTGTTAGGAATCACACGTTGAAAGGTAAGACCTCGTTAGCCCTCAGCTCGCATAAGTTTCGACCTCTGAGAGTTGTCGTTCGTAGGGGGGCGTAAGATAGGAATGGAGTGTCTAGGTTGAGTGGCATTGTATAGAAAATAATATCCCTCAAATATGATTCTATCTGACTAGCGATTGGCGAGTTATCCACAAATTTCTACATCTCAACAGGCCAGTTGTCATGGCTTCAGGAGTCTGATCCTGTAAAATATTCTGCGTGTTCCGACTGTCTCTGCTAGTGGCATATGTGAGTTTCTTCTTCAGCCGCGCCTACGAATGGTAGAACTGCTACTTCTACCACTTCGTTAGTAGCTACAAAGAAACTATATAGCCATGCCTCTGAAAGTAAGATACACAATCCGTCAGATTAAACCTACTGTGTTTTGTTTGAAAGTGTTTGACAATTTATCATGGAGAATTTTATTAGTTTGAACTTCCATTGTCTAACATGATTCGAAATCTATGAAAGAACAAATAAAATTAGAATGACAAAATGGTTAAGGCTTTTACAGCCGGGCTTTTCAGTGTCACTTTTTTCCGGGTTTGATGGCCGTAGATTTTTGGAATTTTTTCCTGACGTTTAACTGGCGCGAGTGGCTAGCTTCCTCAGGTAGTTTGGTGTAATAATACCTGTATCTGGCTTAGGTGAATTACGTAAATCGTGTTTATTTTGATACAGGTAACTTGGTGTGATAATACCTATACCAGGATTTGGTAAATTGTCAATAACGTTTGTTGATCCTTTTCTACCTGCCGTCATGCTATTTGCTGTTCTTGAACTCCTTAGAATGGGATTCCATATTCGATTGAGGTTCACTGCTTCTTCTTTTCTGATGAAATAATCCGTGTGTTTGAAGATTTTCATTCCTTCCGTACCAGTCGGCTATGGTATCCCTGGTCGGAGGCAATGAGTTTCGTTTTCCACAAACACAAACTACGTAACTTCACGTATTCTAAAAACATTTTATTGTGTGATTTTCACTAGATAGTTTTACAAAAACGCAACACGTGTTTCGCCATACAATGGCTTCCTCGGGCGTGTCTTAATAACTAATTCTACACATTAAATGCTATATATACCTTATTCAACAATTTGAGGTACCTGAATTTCAAGTACCTGATTTTTTACCTAAG
>NW_019291272.1:0-23650 GCF_000500325.1 Leptinotarsa decemlineata
ACACACTAACGTACCTGTTATCTGATATGAAATGCAGATTAGCTTATCTACTAGATTCAATTGATATGTAAACGAAATAACAAATTACCGAATCTCGTTGTATCAAAACGAATATAAAAAATTCAACATCTCGATCATTGACCGAATTTCCTTGACAATGAGTATTCAGATGAATATTTTCTACCTATATGCAGTTCGATGAACTTTTGAATGAAATTTTATACGTTATTGACCTATCAGTGAAATTTAAACAATACCAGTATTATCAGAGCAGAATACTCCACACAAATGGAAATTGAACCACTTTTTACTTCCATTATTTCTGTCAACAGTTTAATTCCTGCTCAGTCTGTTTAATCATGGTTTTTTTTTTTATTTGGGATTCGTAGTTATTTTCTCGAAGAGCTATAAGCAACCCGAAATCTTATTGGTTCGTTTCCTTTTTTATCAATCTTGGAAAACTAGGTAGCTCTGATAGTTCTCTTATACTCCACTATTTCTCTTTTCATTTCTTATTGTTGGAATGAGATGATAAAAATATATTCGTATTTTTCTACTTCTTCGGAATGCATCATAAAAAGGTTTGCTTCTACAGGTGTTATGAAGGAACCCATCGATAATGATGGTTGATGAATGTATTTTTTTATGTAGAGTAGTTCTCTTCAGGCAGCTGCTTTTTCTACATGGATCTGCTAAATTCGTGTGGAAAATCCTTCTCCCTATTTGATGATGGACACGCTTTCATCTATCAGTAAGCTAGCGAAATTTTTTATTGTGACAAGTGGGATTATATAATATTGTTCAAAGCATCTACTTGGTTTTGGTTGCGTCAAAACAAACAGATCTCCGGAACGAAACCGTCGTCGAACAGGTCGTTCATTAACACAGCAGCGTTTTGATTCAATTTGAATTCGTAGAGAAACGAGGCAAAAAGTATAATTGGGAAAAAATGAACAGCACCAATGTATAGAGTACGAAATTTTCTCAAGATCAATATACACCACGACACAGTGGAATGAATATTAATTGAGACATGAATCTACAAAAACACATGATATTAAAAAGGACAAAAATTTTGAAACGTCTGAATTATCATCTGAAACAATCGGTTTTTTCATTTGAGTAGGTACATTGACGTTACTTTTGTCTTATAAATCTAGAAGACTTGGCAATATCGAATTTTCTAATGAGCAATCGAAAAATGCGGGAAAAGTCACGTGACATCGCTGATCTTTCAATATCGAATTTCATAAATTCATCAATTTCGACTTTCATAAATTTAAATGTATCTAACTTTCTGGAGAAATGTATTTTCATAGTAATTTTGGATTTATTTAAGACACCCTTCACTTGTCACTGATGTCTTCACGACTATGTCGAAAAAAGCAGTTTCTATTTTGTTCTTTTCTATAGCTGGGCGAAATAAAAAATTTCATGTATCATTCCTAGTCGGTGAGAATATTTGACACTACAATTTCATTTATTTCATTTTTTGAGAGACTAATGCGAATGTTGTTTTTACGTTTTTTTATCGGTTTCTCTTCTAGGCTCCGCGTTTGCAGGGCTGAATCGATGTTGATATAACATAATAGTAAGTCAATGAAAATATTCTGAAGAAAGTTGCGACAAACTTTCAACAAAAGATGTACCGGAGTAAACCCATTTTTTGCTTTCACAAAATAAGTTTTAAAATAATACACTCACAGACAAAAATATTGCATATTTTATTTTAAGCCTTGAATACACGATTATTTCTATTTGTCGTAATCTTTACGCACTTTTTATTACTGAATGGTATATGCTGAAGTATTTAACGTATATTGATTTCCGAATAATCCAGATATTGAAACTTTATGACACACGTGTAGAAGAAGAAATGGAATAGTCCAGTTTTGGTGATAATATTAACATTATTTCAGAAATAGTAACAATGACAACAAAATGAAAGTTCTTTAAGCTTTAACGATAGCCTGCACCCTCCTGGGCATACTCCACAAAAGGTCTTTGATGGTGTCTTGTGGAATTCGATTCTACTCTTTCTGTGCAGCAATTCTCAATTCTGCAATTGAGTTGGGAGCTGGTCGTATATGTCTTTTTGGGATATTCCAAATATGTTGTATGGGATTTGCATCAGGACCGTTTGGTGGTCACTCCACTGCCTAAAGTCCAACAACTTAAAGATACTGGGTGACTGTTCTTGCAGCATGTGCCCGAGCATTACCATGCATTAGCACAGAATTGTCGTAACCAATGAAGCCGCCGTAACGTATGTTCTTACCACCACCAAAACTAACGTTGTGTACAAAATTACATTCTGCGAAACGTTCTCCAGATCTTCTGTGTACTCGACCACGTCCGTGACGTGGGAGAAGCCTAGGAACTCTGGCAGGGCGTATTGGATTTAAACCAACTTCTTTTCAAATATCGGTCCTCTCTTGGCGTTGTACATCTCATACGTCCTTGACTAGACCGCCTTTTGTACTCCCTAGTCTCAGTGTATCGCTTCACAATACGAGAAACAGTCGATTGATGGATATGCGCAAAATCTTCTTGTCTGCGTCCCTCATTCACTCAAGTAACAATTTTAACACAAACTAATTCGCTCAAATGCAGCATCCCACTAAGAAAACTACAGAATCAAGACATAAATTACTCGAAATGTCATTCTGACAACCATAAACAAAATAATAGACATTAATAGTGGCAAAGGCACACTATTCAAAGTTTGTAACTTGTACCATCTATACTGAATGGAAATTTACGTAAAATACTTTGGCATTTATCAATAAAAATAAATAACATGTTCAGGGAAAAGAAATGAACATGAAAAAAAAATCTTGAAATATGCAATATTTTTGTCCAAGAGTGTATATTGTCTTTAGTTGGAGAATGATTAGAAATATACTCAAATATCTTTTGATACCACGAAACATTTTAATACATCCGGTATGCATATTTCCTCATTATGACTTCTTGTGAGAACGTTAATCGTTCTAGTAACAGGTACTAAATACGACAAGTTATATTACAAACCCACATCAATGCCATAAATCCAAGCAACAATAAAACAATAAACAAAGTGGATCAAATTAATAATTATCAGGATGAAAAATTGATATTAACATTATATGTCGAACAAGGTATCACGATTATTTATCAAGGACGTAGTGAAGGGTTATTAGATTCAGTTGTCGATACATTCGAAACAATAAAAAATTGAAAGTAGTGAAAGTACGAGTATGTTACCTAGTTATCAAGTGCCGAGTTGCAGTAAAGAACGCAAAAATTATTATTATCTTCCGAGTTTCGAACTGCAATAAATTTCCAATATTTTTATCAATGCGTATTTGGAAAACACTGGAAAGCAAACGAATTGATTTATAACTTATTATTTATTAGACGCATTGCTTGTGAATTTTCAATTTGATCGGATAAGATCTTCAAAAATCTCGATACTCAATACTGATTCCTTTTATTGGTTATTTCAACCCAGAATGAAAACAATTTTCACACACACCAGAAGTAGATGACTTTTTTTTCGATTCACGTTTCCATAAGCAAGTTAGTATCTTCAGATTATTATTGTTTATCATATTAGTTTCATTAATTTGGAAAGTACATCAGTAAAACTCAAAAATATTTCAGGACAGTTCAAATTCAGCTTCAAACGAATACGTACATATGAATTATTTCAGGGCATATATTTACAATCTTTGTAGAACATGATTTTTATTACAATTACCAATTGTTATTTTCCTTATTCCTATTCCATTCGAATTATCTGAAGGAACAATTCGTTCCGGCCAGTCTCAACTTCCTACACTGTTGGTTATTCCACTCCTTATGGGATAAGAAATATACGGGGTGGCTCGTCTGAGACGGAACACCCTGTATGTGTGAGTATATATTTGTAAATACGGACAAAAATCAACAACGTCAATTCGTTGGTGCTTGGTGCTTGACCCTTCACCCAGTTACTGAAAATTTGAAATGACTCCAAATGTAAAGCTTCAAACACAAGCTTTCCCGAGCTTTTTTGAGGTTCCATTCGTTTATTTTTCCATAGTCTTCATTTGTTTATATTGTAGTTCTGTACTTTTGTCTATACTGTAAATATTTTAGTTCTGAATGTTATTTGAATTTGTTAAAATAAACATATACTATTATTAATTCGTTCAGACCAGTCTTAACTCCCTCCCTAGACTGTAGGTTAAATAGACTGACACCTATCAGAAAACAACTACTCCTTTGGCTAATACCACGAAGGACGTTGGATTATATCCGACAGGTGTCAGTAAGGATTCTTCACTTACTAACCACGTACTATAGGACATAAAACTTTCATTTTTATAGAACGTGGGCATAATTGAAGACTGGCTTTGAATCAAAATATCTAAAGAAACAATTCGCTGAGGCTAGTCTTCCTTTACCTACACAGTAGGTTCGTGGACTGACACCTATCAGAAAACAACCACTCGGAAATCATCGACTTCATGTAGATGATGGACTGATGAGTGGCCAAATAGACCGAAACCGGTCTGCAAGTCTGTTCCAATAATTAAAAAATGATTCCGACAGTTGTGTCGCCAACAGCATTTGTTTCTGTGAAAAATTCTGCACCTGTCGAATATAATCCAACGCCCTTCATGGTATTAGCCAGGAAGGTAGTTATTTTCTGATAGGTATCAATCCGTAAACCTACTGTGTAGGTAAGGGAAGACTGGCCCGAATGAATTGTTTCTTCAGCTGATTTGATTTAGAGCCAGTCTTCAAGTATGCCCACGTACTATAGGAATAAAACAAATTCCTTCCGCTCAAGTGACGCATTATTATTCTTCTACATTAATTTGAAGAGTCGACTAATATTCAAAAACACATAGTTGATATGGCATTTTATGATATTTATGTATATTAGTTGTTCAATAGAGTGATTATCATGTTATGATCAATTTTGAAAACAACAATCCAATTGATGTCTAGTCAGAAGTTAATATTTCAGGTAAAGTCAAGTGTATATAAATAAATATCAATTGTTTTTGTTTTTTTAAAATTTTTCAAGAATCATGTTTCGTTAAATATTTGAATATTTAAAAACACGCACCCGATTCACTCAATACAATTACTCCTAACCTCAGTCTTCGGGCACATCCTGAAGTATAAGTGGAAGAATTTTTGTGCCATGTTTTGAAGGATTATTATTAGCTTGTTTTTATCATGATGAAAATAAAATCGATTACAATATTCATAGATGAGAAAGTTCATGAATTATTACTGAGTAATCTTAATGAATCTAGATATCGTCTCGAAATTAAAACAAAAAAGAATGACATCACTATCTGTGAAAGCTTCAGTGATTTATTCATCTATTTCGATATAGGTTAATTGAAAGATGACTTATGGAAAAAATTAATAATGGGTGAACCTGCAAAATGAATCAACTTTTATATTTTTGAAACTGTCTTTGTGTGACGGTAAATTCGATTCAAACTTTTCTTAGTAAAGTCTTATCTCGGTATTTTTACTTATTGGAAAATAAACCAGTACAATTTGATTTTAATGTAACATAAATTGTATGACTATATTTTTCATAACGGAAATCAGACCGTAATTCCAAATCAGAACCTGTTATTTTCATCGCATCTGAGAAATCCAATTTACTTGTGTATTCTCAAACCAATATAATCCATTCAAAATTGATTTGAAACGCCATTAACTCAATAATAATAATAATAACGATATACTTCATTGTCATTAAGAATAAAACTTATGGACAAAGCTTGTGAAAAATACACACATATGTAAGTAGATATACAAATATAAAATGTGAATATAAATATATCTACAGAAAAGTAAAGTCAGAACATACACTATAGTTCAACATCGAAATTTTGTCTCAACATGGTTGTGTACAGACTTGTTTAAAAATATTATCAACACACAAATATTATATATAATATAACACATCCATTGCAGAAGACAAACAAACATTTATATACAAACAAGAATATAAACAAAAATCTCATATACCCTAAATTCAAATATGCACATTTCGTCACGTAAATTTATCATTAAAGAACTCTTGCAAATTATAATAGGGTCTAACAGCCAAAAATTTGTTTACCCTTATTCTAAACATTTTGTTGTCAGGAGTTCGGATACCCTTCTCTGCATGGTCCGTGACCATAAGAGAGCAGGAATTGCAGCATTTCTCTTCAGGGCAGCTGCCCGAGCAGCTGATGAACTCGGTTTAGTTTTCGACATTGAACGAGATGACCACAACTCTGTCTCCGAGTTGGAACCCGGTTGGAACCCGGAATGATGCCCTTTCTACTCTCGAATCTTGAAATCATACCGGCTTGCCGCACTAAGGCAGAAATCTTAGCCGCACAGATGCAGAAGGCTGTCATTCTTGGCTCACTGCTCTTGCTCAGGACACATGATTCTCGTACTCAATAATCACTTACCCCACGGTGTGGGAAATGGTCATTGGTTGATAATGCTGGCGCGCCCTCTCGAATGTATCAGGGCTTCAGGGAATAGGGCCTGACCAGCACACTACGGTGAAAAAGAAATGATAATAATAATAATAATTTCTTTATTTTCACAAATTAGTTTGCACATCAACAGTGTGATAATGCAAATGAAAAAAAACGTCAATAAATTCAAGTAGAGAAATGATATAAGAAAATGTATATACATATGAAATGACTAGAATTATAAAATATCTCTGGATGTGTATAGGACATCCACGTCACGAACAATTATTACAGATAATATAAAGTATAAATATAAAATCTATTAAAGTTACTAATTCTACGTGTGTATAAATAAAAAAGGTGTATATTAAATAAACAGTACACTTCACATGGAAATAAAGTTACGGCTGAAACTCCTCAACAGTGTAGCTGTTTTTTTGACAATAAGAGTTGATTAACTTTCCTCTTGAAAATATGTACATTTCTTGAAACTTTAATGTCGTCGGGAAGTTTGTTATACAGTTTGCATCCTTGATATTCAAAATTTTTTTGATAGAGATCAGTTCGATGTTGACTGGGTAGAAGTATGTGAGGGTCTGTTGGCAGCCAGTTTGTTTTATTGCGGTATACATAATATGTGCATGCCTCAAGTATGTATATTCCTGCAACTGTTAATATTCTTAACTTCTGAAATGATCCCCCTACAGGACTCCCTAAATCCCAACTTAGCAATGATCTTACTGCATACTTCTGTATCATGGACACTCTATCCACAGAGGAGCTTGTGCCCCAGTTTAGTATGCCATACCTGAGGTGAGAATTAAAATTCACATAATAAAGCGTGAGTAGAATCTCTTGACTACAATGAGTGGAGAGATACCTGAGAGAATAACAGGAATTTCTGAGCTTTGTACACAAATTATCCACTTCTGACTTCCATTTAAAGTTGTTATCGAAGTTAACTCCTAACATTTTAGTTTTTGTTGTGGGATCCAATTGTAATTCGGTATTCTGGTATAGACTCACCTCATGATGTTGTCGTCGTACCATGAATTGTAACATACTAGTTTTTGTTTTATAAATCATCAAGTTGTTTTTTTCACACCAAGTGATAACTCTACTGAAAGTGCTTTCAGCTATATTCATAACAGTGTTTAGATAATCTTCAAAAACCAGGTTCACCATCTTCGTGTCATCAGGATAACATATACAGTGAGTGGCAAAATTTCCATTTAGATACACTAATAGATCATTTGCAAATACTAAATGAAAAGGTCCCAAAATTGTTCCCTGAGGCATAAAGTCCTGTAAAATGACGTCCAGAATTTCGCTTGAGCCACATTCGGCATGATTCATAGAGGATTTCAGAGATTCAAAAACTACTCTATCGAGTATGAAGTGTAGCTCAGCATAAAAACGAGTACAATATCATGGTTGATGGCAAACTCTAGCATCTCTACAAAATTATAATGCGTCTAGGAGCAATAAAACTTTTCATATAGTTTTTTCCAAATGAAAGTCATTTTTTAACCAATCAAATGTATGAGTTATTATATACTGACTTTGGCAACATAAACAGACAGGATCCAGGTGACATATCATCTTGGAACTTCAATTTCTTATTTTCCTTTCACAAAGCATGCCAGCGGTATGAAAACTCCTTCTGTATTACAACAAGTAATAACAGTGATTGTTCCTTTTTTCTTTAAAGGTGACTGTTGATACTGCTTTTGAAACCTTCTCAGCAAGTACGTGATTTGGCCGATTATTAAGTTGCAGACCAGTCTCATCTATGTTTGAATATATGACCTGATTCATCAAAGAGTTCATTTTTTTGAATTATTTAATTCAACAGTTATTATTGACCTCAGTTTCATTCACACCCTGAGTTCTTGCTATTGATACACATACACATAATCAATAATCGTCATTTCCAAGAACAGAAAAAGGTCCCATATTTCCCTTTCTATCAATTTTAGTTTTAGTCCTTACCAATGTTTTTCGAGGAATACCTTATGTAATTATTGCCTTCCGAACAAAAATATTATCGTTCTGAACAACATTCATCACAGATTATAACTTCTCCTCTGTTCAATTGCCACGAAGAAGAACAGAAACACGTTTGTAAACGTTCGGCATCTGAAAAACTAAATCAATAAAACAATATTGAAAAAATTATATGTATACAAACATTTTTTACTACGACATTATTACTCTAAAAAATGTAAGAGGCCTCCCCAATAACTATAACCAAAGAAACATGGCAACGTCCATCTTGTTGTGTTTTGATTTGTATGTGTTCTTCGGTAAATGCATTATGACTTTTGAATTTATGAATGTTTAGGTTTACCCAGATGTGTATAGGGTTTCTTTTATTGACTTGTTTTATGAGTTTGATGTTTTCTGGGGGGAAAGTTATGTTTGATTTGTATGGCGTGTATTGCGAGGTTTGATTTATATGTTATTGGGTTTTATATGGCACAAAGCGCCCACGCTTTTTTCACAATAATACCAGCATTTTTCGTTTGTTTTTGTTTTGAGCTTATATGAGAAATATTTTCAACTTTTCAGTTCGATGTTCTTTAAAAGCGTGTTTTTTAGTTTTTTAAACTATATTTTTCATTTTTTTAAACTATACCTATTTAATCTAAACTTTGGGATCAATCAGCCGTATATTGTTTATAAAAATGATCATTGATATTTTCCGATTCCGGAGAGGGAGCCTGAAAATTAGCTACCAAGGCAGCAGGCGCGCAAAGGATAGTTACAAATAAGGCAGCAGGCGCGCGTGTTAATGAAAAAAAACTTTTTTCAAATAAAGAAATACATGTAAAGTGAGTTCGAATTATATCAAGGGAGTTACGTACAGCGCCATCTGCCCGCGAATAGATCAAACAATAATGTCGACATTTCTGTCAAATACAGGTCCAGAACTTGAGAGTTACAAACAAACATACATACAGGTGAAGCTAATATAAAGCGTATAAGAAATAAGTACCTTATCTATAGTCAGAATAAATGCTTCGCAAGGGAAAGTGTTCTTTATATTCACGAATAATATCACAAAAACTGATGGACTTGAGGGACAATTATTCTGCTATGCCAATGATATGACCTTAATTTTCATGGAGGAAACATAGAGAGAGGCCACATACACTGTTGAAATAGTAGAAAAGTTCCTCTATCTACTGTTTCGTTAATTTCTATATCATTTTTAGGTTGATAGTAGAAAAGTTCCTCTATTTACTGTTTCGTTAATTTCTATATCATTTTTAGGTTGATAGTAGAAAAGTTCCTCTATTTACTGTTTCGTTAATTTCTATATCATTTTTAGGTTGGAAATCGTTTCATAACCAATATTTTTTGAGTAATTTACGTCTGTTTTAATTATTTCTGCCATGAAACTGATTCCCAATATTTAATTTCAGTTGCTGATCAGCAAACATCAGCTAGCTTCTGGCAGTCCGATATTTCCACTCCAGATGATCACTTCACATCGTCACAAGGAATATTTCAAATACATCCCGAGTTGAGAAGGGGCCCATTAGCTAAGAAAAATAGCCTTGGAGGTAACACAGGTTTCAAGCATTTAGACTACAGAACTTCTTCCACCGCCGAGTTGAGAAAAAATCCTTCTTTATCTTCTCCTGATGAATGCGCAAGAGCGTGTAGGGAAGGAGAGCCGCCCAGAATATGTTATTATCATTTTACGTTGGAGTTGTATACAGTTTTAGGAGCGTAAGTACTTATTCATTTATTTATAAGAGTGTTGCCTTTCATATTTCGGGATTAGAGAACAAAAACAAATAATAATCGAAAATCGCTTTATTGTTTTGCCACTCTGATTGAGGTATCTCCAAACATGCATTCTGAATGCAGCAATCGCTTCTTCAGGTGTCGAAAAACGTTGACCTCTCAGTTTGTTTTTTACGGGCGGGAATAGAAAGAAGTCATTCGGTACCAAGTCAGGACTATACAGCGGATGACTCATCAAATTAATGTTTTGGGTGCTCAAGAATGCAGTCGTTTGAGTCGATATGCGAGAGCTCGCATTGTCGTGGTGAAGAGTGATCCGTGTTCGGCGGTTGATTTTCCTGATTTTTTGGAAGACAACTGGCAAACAAATGGTTGTGTAGCACTCAGAATTGACTGTTCTGCGTTGTTCTAGTGGTACGGTTGTGACATGTCAAGTTTTTCCGAAAAAAACAGGCGACCATTTGCTTGGAAGTGCTTCGTGTGCGAGAAACTTTTGTTGGATTTGGTTCATCTTGAAACACCCATACAGTCGACTGTTGTTTATTTTCAGACTCATACGCATAAATCCACAAGTCATTATCCGTCACGATGTCATAGAAAAAACCGTTATTGTAAATGCGGGACCAATTCATACTCTGGGACGATGGGTGGCTTCTATGTATTGCCTGACCCGTGCTGGAAATCGTATGTTGAAAGGTTCAACTCCATTTATCCTATGCTCGCAGAAGTCTCCTAAATCTTTCGGAATCACGATAGGTGGTTTCAATCCATTTTATGACTCATAATTTATCCTTTTGACAATAAAAAGTACAATCAAAATCATTAAATAATTCCACTTCAAGTAATTTTCTGTAACATTGACCGAACAACTTCTACCCAACCGGTATAAAATGTTCACCCATACTCCAACAGCATACTATTCAAGCGTGTTATTGAAATGTTATTTTTTCAACTTTCTATTGAGATGTAAAAGCTTCCACAAGTTGAAGAATGTAATTACAGTACTTGAGCGACATTAATTGAAAACATATTTAGCGAAATATTTCAATCAATAATAATTAGTTGGTTTGGTATATGATTTACCTAGATTCATAACGAGAACTGAGAATTACACAACTATTTCTGCTAATAAATATCTGTCGACTCTGAAGAGAAAATCTTTCGTATAGATGGAAATTGTCATTACTGAACCGGACACGAGTTCTAATATGAACTTTAATCATTGAATAATTTTCAAGCTAAACATTCTTTGAAGGATCTTTCGAAGATCTCTTCGCTAGAAAGTACTGCTGTAGCTGGTTTTGTATTTGAATTTTCTCAAAACATCCACTGAATTTGTTTGGAGAATAGTCATCTTTGAAATTAATCAACTCACTTTCCTTTATTTCTGGTCATATTTAATTTCTTGATAATACTTTCTCTTCACTGCCTTACTAATTATTGGAATATTTGGATCCTATCAATTTCTTTTCCATACATTTCTCTACACTTACAGTAGAAGTCCAAACCTCTGAATTGCAACAAAAAGTTTTTCAACCACATCAAAAAAAGTTTTTTTTTCTATAATTGATATTGAATTTTTTGTCAAATATATTATCATACAACTGGATTCGTTGGAAAAACTATTCGCCTGTTTCGACCCCAAATATGACAAGGATATTGATGGTCTGAATGTAAACCTACTTGATTCCTTCGAAAGCGGTATATGGCAGAAACTCAAATATCAGGTATTTTCCAATATGTTTCACTTGTATATGCCGCAGGTATAAATGTCCAATCAACTGGGTTTCATGTCTGATCTGTTTCGTATTAGAAATCCCACATTGAAAGATGAGACCCCGTTAATTCTGAACTTGAATCAGTTTCGACTCTTGAAGGTTGTCGATCATAGGAAGGAAACATCTGGTTGACGGAAAACAGATGTTTTCAAAATTGTTTCCATTTTCTTCATTTGCTGTGATTCGTTTTTTTCCATGTATATTTGATTACAATATTGCATATATAAGCATAATTGAAGAACACGTTAGTGAATATCACTGGAATTCTATCCCAACACCAAACCGTTATTTTCAACACCTCGACACGTGTTTCAATCACCAAGTGATCATCTTCAAGAGGAAGAATAAACTGAATCTACATATAATGTTGTCCTCATACCATAAATACCTCTGCTAGGTACCTGTGTCTTAATTGTTTTGAAACTAATTTCAAAATGTTGCCTTATGTACTAGTCAGACAAGTTTGATGACTAAAAATATTATTTCAACAAGCTATATAGTTAACTATTAGGTATTGGTCCACCATCATTATTCATAATATCTGAGGATACACTACAAAACACACTTTTGTCTATTTTCCACTATATTTCTTTATTGTTGACCGGTTTCGGCTATTATACCATTTTCAAAAAATGGTATAATAAAACAATAAAGAAATATAGTGGAAAATAGACAAAAGTGTGTTTTGTAGTGTATCCTCAGTGAACATGAATTTCCACAAAATAAACAAGTCGTCAATCGAAGAAGTCATAATATTATGTTGACTTATTTCTAAACTCTCATAGGCATCTAGATGCCTGTTGTTAACTTGTCCAACTATGGAACGGTTTTTTTGCAAAACATGATGGGCGACTGCTGATTTTTCTGGTCTGCCATATTTTAGGTGTGCTAAGTGTTCCATATATCTTATTTCGATAGTTCTTCTTGTCTGTACATAATCTTACACATCGCAGTCCTCACATTTAATTTCATAAATTCCAGACTTTTCCGAACACTCGACTTTGTCCTTTGGATTTCCTAAAAGGCTCTGTAATATATGGCTTTACTTTAAAATACCACCTTCACACCCAGTTCCTTGAAAATATTCACAAAGTTCTTCGTGTAATGATGGCATGGAACTGAGATATATTTATCTTAATTTTCGTCGATTCTAAAACTCGAGATTTCGTTCATTCTTAACCCAAACTTTTCTTCTTATAATATCATCTACATTTTCTTTTGTAAACCTCTTATGTGTGAGAGAAAAAGTAAAAAGACGAGGCACTAGAAAATTCAGCCCAGCACGTTTGTGCTGTCCACAGTGATGTGAACTGTCAGGAATATACCTGTAAGTGATTGTTTCCTTCCTGAATACATCGTATTCTATCTATCCTCATTGACTCCTCATTACCAAAACCTCACGAAATGGAGGTTGTCCTCTATTTTCCAAGTCATATGTGAATTTTATTGATGGAAGTCTGTTATTTAAAAAAGGAAACACAAGTCTTCGATATTCGAATATCGCAACATCATCCAAATTCCTCAGACATATCAAAGGGAAATACTTGGAAGTTTGTTTGAAGGTGCTTGACAATTTTTCGAGGTTCATTTCCTTGGTTGTGACTTCCATTTTCTAATATGATATAAATTGATTTGAAATCCCTGAAAAAATCAATTGAAGAGATTAGCTAAAAATTAACAATTATATTAAGCAAAAAAGCTGAAATTACATTAGAATAAAACACAAGCAACAATAAAAAAATATAAAAAATGAACAATAATATGAGATCTAAATTAATTATTAACAAGAAATGAAAATTAAACATTAATAGATTCCAAGCCAAATTACTTCACGACGTTTCAATTGTTAGTATCACCCGAAGACGATTCTAATAATCGAAACGTCGTAAAGTGACTTGGAATCTTTTAATTTTTAATTTTCATCCCGTGTTAAAAGTTCTTTTTTTTATTTTTGATTGTTGCTGGTATTTTATTTCATTATAATTTCAGTTTTTTGCTCAATATAATTGTTAATTTTTAGCTAATCTTTTTGATATTTTATAGATTCTTAAGTTCGAACCAATGAAATACACTTTGACGTTTCTTTAGTTTCCATTTCCATGGGAGGACAAGGGGTTACCCATAGTCGTTCCCTCGTGTTATTCATAAAAGCAACCTTCTACCTGGAAACGGTAGATTTTAGTTTATTGAGATTAGTTACACAAGTTAATCAAAACAGGCATCTAGATGCCTATGAGAGCTTAGAAATAAGTCAACATAATAATAATACGAATAACGATGGTGAACCAATACTATTTAGCTTGTTGTGTTAATATTTTTAGTTATCAAAAGGCAAGATTCTGAAATTAGACGCAGGTACCTAGCAGAGGTATCTATGGTATAAATAAAGACAATAATGTATGTAGATTTAGTTTATTATTCTTCTTGAAGATGATTCACTTGGTGATTGAAACAGGTGTCGAAGTATTGAAAATAACGATTTGGTGTTGGGATAGAACTCCAATAATATTCATCAAAATGTTCTTCAATTCTACTAATATATGAAATAGTCTAATCAAATATACATGAAAAAAACAGCAAATGAAAAAACTGAAACAATATCACAGGAAGGGCTCAACGGGTTATACTGAATAATGATCAATTATGCTCATCTCTTCAGGAAACTTCTTCTGGTGTACCACAAGGTAGCATTCTAGGTCCATTAATGTTCTCTCTTTTCATTTTTGACTTTCCTGCTACGTCATCCCAGTGCGACGTACATTTATATGCTGATGATTTTCAATTATATCTGTCAAGTCAATCTAATAATATTTACCATGCCATCACCAGGATGAACTTAGATTTAGAAAATACACTTCTATTTTCCAAAAATCATGGCCTTCGAATAAACCCAAATAAAACAGTAGCCCTATGTTTGGGATCTGACCTACAAAGAAATGAAGTTGAAACAAATTTCCATCTTTTTCTTGATAATGAACCGATTGACTGGGTGAATTCAGCAAAAAATTTAGGTGTATATATCGATAACACTCTCTTGTTCAACGAGCACGATAAACACATTTACAAAACTTGCTTTTTAAAACTGAAATCCTTATACTTTCTCAAGAAACAAAACTGAAATTAGTTCAATCATTGATTTATCTCCATATTGAGTATTGCTGCTCAGTGAATTACAACTTCTTGCCAGACTATAATAAACACAAACTTCAACGCATAAAAAATGCTTGTATGAGATTTGTGTGCTGCATAAACTACCGTGATCAGGTAACTCCATATTTATTGAAATTAGATCAGCTGAATATTGTGTTTAGAATTCGTTATCTCATATCTGTATTCTTATATAAACTATTGAGAAGCAAAACTCCTAATTGCTTGTTCAGATTAATTATTAAGCGATCTGATAATCATTTTATCAATTCAAGAAAAGATACATTTACCATTCCATATCATGTTACCTCCAAATTTGAGGGATGTTTTTCTTACTTTGGACCGAAGTATCTAAATAATTTATTACCGTATATTCATTTGTCTATATATCAATTCAAAAAAACTTCGAAAATTCATTTCTTAGATGTTCAAAAATGATTGTAATCTTTTATATTATCTCCATAATAGTTTTTTTTTCATATTATTTTTGTGTCTATTGTAACTGTTTCTTATAGTCTTACTGTATGCTTTTTTTTTCTTAATTATGGGACGGGTGGAAGATAGCCTCTGGCTAACCCTTTTCCCTTTGTGTATAAAACTCGTTTTTGCACAATAAACGTTATTATCATCATTATATTATTATTTGTTCAAAAGTTTTATTGGGACTGGTGATAGGTGAATTATTATTTAGACAAACACAACGTTAATCTTTAACTAAATTTATTAACAAAAAAACACAACGATAAACATAACACAAAACTGAAAATTACAGGGTAACGTCGAGGAACTAACGCTAAGTCTTTTCTCGATCAGCGAGGTGACTCTAGATCGGGCTTATTTCTCGGCGGAAACCCTAGAATAAAAAATAGTTTCCGGCCGAGATCCCAGAACAGAATGAATGCATCGACTAAGAAATGTGTCCGAAGTAACTTTCGGAAAATCTTCACTGACAATGGTCGGGGTCATAAATATAGTCAAGAAGGATCAACCACTTGGGCCCGAATTCTTTGTCTCAATCCATAAAAGTTTTAACGATGAGTGCCCACTCGAAACAGTGGTGTCATTCTAAATATTCATATGCTTTTTGCCAATAAACTTTCGTTTAGAAAGAAGGGAGTATTTCAATGATATGCGATGAGAAAATGATAAGTAAAAATTAAAATAAAAGAATTACCGTAAAAACCCATGCAGATGGATACTTTGGACGACTGCTCGATAATGCAGTTATAAAAGGTAATTCCCTAAAAAAAATATATAACACAAAATAAAAATCAATGAATAAATAAAATGTTTCTAAATTAAGTAGTTGTAGGAAATACCCTACAGTTTCGTTTTCAAACAAACTGTTTCAGTTTGCCTCTCCTCTTTCATAAAGATTTAATGCAGTTATTTCGAAAGTCAACGCCCCTCCTATTAACATTTTCAATTGCTTTGCAGATGTAATGTGACATATGTTTCAGAATACCGCTAACTTCCTATAAAGCAAGGTGAAGAACTGAAACGTGCTCATAAATTATTCATTTTTAGTCATATCTGGTTATCCTCATCTCGATGACTTAATTTACATTCATTAGACAGACATGAAATATTATCTGCTATAACGGATCATAATTAAGTAAATTTGGTAGTCGAGAATCAGTTCAAGATTGGTTTGGTTGAGATATTCACACGAAATTCATTATCTAGAATTAGACTGAAATATTCGATCGTGTTTCAACTTCAACAACTTTGTAGATTCTGGCTCTGAGATAATTTTTGAGATGCTCTCATTATTCATTGAAAATTACTGAAATTACAAAATTTATTGAATCACTCTCATTGTTTATATCATGAATCAAGTTTGAAACTAGACAGGGTCTCAGATCAACCCTAATTTTCAAAGCTGAATTGTCATCTCCTCCTGTGTACAATTTGGAAAGTATCTTGAAAAGATGGGTATGTTGATATTCAATTTCGGGTGGATTATTATCAAAAGTCCTCAATAATCAATTAGAAGTCTGTTTTCTGAAAAGTTTCCGACCTCAGCATGAAAATAGCAGCACTGTTTGACCATCCACCTCACCCACCAGATCTAGCCCCAAGCGACTTTGTTTTGTTTCCTCATCTGAGAATTGCGCTCTCAGGACAGACATTTTTGTCAAATGAAGAGGCAATCACCTTCGTAAACAATTATTCTGCAGAGAAATACGTCGAGTACTATTTGGACGAGTTACAGAGATGGGAGCATCTCTGGAAGAAGTGTGTAGTAGAGTTAAAAGGAGACTATGTTGAAAAATAAAAAAAACTCTGTTAGGTCGGAAACTTTTCAGATCGCCCTAACCTAGTCACCCTCGTATATAAAAAAAAAGCTTTTCAGTGAGCAATTTTGACGATTGGTACCTCGTTTCACAGTGATCAAAATGATTTTTGTTATTCTCCACAGAATAATGAGGCTTATGTCACACTAGGCGTTTTTGCCGGTGCGGTAGAAACGAATGCGTTTCAGTCGGACCAGTTTTACCTGTCACACTGCTCCGCTATACTGAATAGGTGACTATCTACGTGCTTCATTTCGTTAGTGCGTCAAGATATCACGAAAATATTGAAAATATATTGGTAACAGCGAAGGATGAGGTAACCAATGAATCGTTAGCACTGTGTTATTCTCTCGTTTTCCTAAAACGATTCAACGAACATATTCAGCTTACACACTTTCAGATTCGCTTCTTCATGAGACGGTCTTGCTCAAGTGGGAGATATACTCTCTATGTTGCATAAAACTTTTTGTACAGCTCAAAAAGTGACGAAGAGAAATTATTTTGTTTTTCGATATATCCCTGAAAAACGTTAATAAACATACTGAAACGAAAATGGTGAATTTCGGATTTTTTTGAATTTCTTCGGAACTGGTTCGAATTTTCTGCATTGCACATAGAATCGGTAACATTTTTTTAACTTTATTGACTTTCTGTCTCCCACGGTCACCTATTTTCCATGATGACGCTTCTCACCTTGAACAGAAAGTTTGTTTCGACACAATTTATTGTTACTTCATTGGCAGATCCAATACTAGGAATGCCCGTGGATAACACAGTTCCGCAGTACAACTTTCAAAAAGATTTCAAAATCATCATACCAAATAGAAAGGTCTGGCAAAACGGCCCACCAGTAAAAGCGGAAGAAACTTGGTATACAGATGGCTCAAAGACCCAAGAAGAAGAGGGAGCCGGTACATATGGCGGCAGAGCGAAGACGAGAATTGCACTCAGCCTCGGACATAATGCAACTGCAACATAATGCAACAGCGGCCATTGAACACTGTATGGGGGAAATGAACAGGCAGAAGGTCACAGTGACTTCGAGTTGTACCGAGTTGAACCTCCAAACGATGAGCAGCTACAGTCCGTCACGTATTTCTGATATGTACCGTGCTTGGTGGAATCAAGTCGCTGAACACTTTCCGTGAAAGTATCTAAAAAAAAAAGACAAATCTCCAATATTTTTTCGATGTTCCAGACTATCAAGGTTGCAAGTGATGTTCGCGTCTTCAATCAGGCGGATGGCTCTTTTCTGAATGGAATCCAGTAGCTTCAGGGTATGCTTAGGGGCATGAGAACAATGCTCCATAAAAAGTCTGATCTGAGTTTTATAAAGCATCAAAAGTTGCTGAGGTGTGTATAGTTTTCTGGTTCAGAACAGTGTTCCAAGCTTTTGAGAAGCAGCCTAGTCAATTTCAGCGACCTCATTGTGTCAAGACATATTGGCGTCCATTTTAACCCACAACAAGCTTATGGAAGCAGAAAGTGGAATTGTCTATCCTGACAGACAGATAAATATCTCTGGTTCGAAGTCATTCATCGTTTTGGAGAAAACCGATGGCTGGATTATCGTGGCATTGAATTGAACCTGTTTATTTTCACCCCAATTAGAAATCACCTCTAGATCTCCATTGCATATCCCAACCTCCTACTGCCAGTGAAGATGTGCATCCGCAGCTGATATCCAGGAGTCCAAATGAAATCACGAGACAAGTATGCTGTTGTCAGCAAAGCAATATATTGAATTCTTAGTGTCTTCCAATAAAGCGTTGATATAAAATAAAAAGATAGTTGGACACAATATGGATCTCTGGGGAACACCAGCGTTGATGGTAAAAGTATTGGAGAGACATCCATCGACGGTCACTTGCAGGAAACGTTCTTCCAAGAATCTGGAGAGCCATACACAAAAATGATCCTACAAGTCATAGCATCGAAGTTCAACCAGCAAACCGTCATGCCAAGTAGGGTCAAAGGCCTTAAAAATATCAAGCGCAACAGTTCTTGACTCTCCATGTTCCTCGATTGCGGTATTCCAAATATGGGTGACATACGATAGGTTGATAATCACTCAAGATGTTGAAGCCTTTCAAAGCCTTCATTGTGAACAACAAATCTAAAGAATTCGCAACATTTCAAGAATCTCTGCTATTTGATGAAACATATTACTTAGTCATCTTGTTGTTTCAAAATATTGTGCCCACATCCATACTTGATTCGAGGCACCTAAAATCATCTAGCAATTTATTTCAACTTATACAAATTATGTTGAAAACTTCCTTATCCATCTATCCGGTTGATTGAAAAATTTGTATTTTGTTTCAGTGCCTGTCAAGTGTGTACACCGAATGCAACAAACACAGTATGGTCAAGTTGCCAATGTGTTCTAGCTGATGGAGTGGAACGAGGCATTCTTGCAACTAACCGTATGGTACCAGGACCTAGTATTCAAGTATGTGAAGGAGACAAAGTGGTGATCGATGTTGAAAATCATATGCCCGGACAGGAAGTTACAATTCACTGGCACGGAGTGTGGCAGAAAGGCACTCAGTATTACGATGGTGTACCATTTGTCACTCAATGTCCCATACAAGAGGGTAATACTTTCAGGTAAGAGGCGAAATTATTTCACAAAACATATTTAGATATGAGTTTACATTTGGAACTAATTTGTTTTTCAAAATCGTTTCAAATTTGAAGTCTGATACAGAGGAGTGGGGTAACAGGGATTGCAATATATTATTGAATAGTTTCTTTCAGTATAATTCAAACGATTTTTCCTTCTTTTCGAATATTGCTGTTATAGATGATTCAAGGTTTTGTTTTCGCAAATTGGTATATTGTCTCAAATATCGTTAATCGAAAATTGAAGTTCTCAGACTTATAAATACTTGAGGTTTAAGTTCTCTGACAAATTGGTGGTGGCACTCATGAGAAAGCTCTATTTCATCTAGCTTCTTGAAAACTCCTCATTCTTCTGAGTTATTCTGGTTAGGTTAGGTTAGGTCCGAAGTGAGTGGGTCTATTCGACACTCCACCGCAACCCGATAGGGTTTATTGTGGCTCGCATATGTTCACACTCGACCAATTAAACCAGCTTCTTATCGAAGCCGATTAGTTTGTATGATGAGTGGTCTTTCAGGTCAGATGGTAAGAGTATGGCTCTGCCGAACTCTAAAAACTTGATTCGCGCAGACACATAAAATGTTCTCTGCTGTTTCATCATTCTCTAAATAGAGGCGACCCACACTGTCTCCTGACAGTCCAAGTCTCTGCATTGATTCAAATGACAGTTATCTGTGAGAAGGCCTGTTAGACATCGTAGTTCCCTACTGTAGTCCAACAACTGTTTGGTATCAAGCTTCAAAGGGTGAATAAACGCCTTGGAGTGAGTCTATCCTTGAAGATTCTGCCACAAGTCCATACATCTTCTTACTATCCAGGTGTTCAATGTTTGTTTGGCAAAGTCTAAAGCGATGCCAATGACAGGTTCTGGTCCGATGAAGCTGCTTGCAGCACCCTTCTTTGCAAGGGAGTCAACAGCCTCGTTGCCTTCCAGGCCAGTATGGCCAGGAATCCAGACCAGAGACAATCTGTTGAGTATTCCTATCAAGGAAAGTCGGTTTTGGCAATTTGCTACTAATTTAGACGTTGCTGGGTAGGAGCCGCTTGACTGTCTGAGAATATTTTTATTGACTTGTGGATGAAGTTGACTAACCGCGACAGTCCCAGCTATTGCAATATATTAGACCCATCGATTTACGCTCTGGACGTTGGACTTTCTATTTTTTATTTTTTCGAAAGAAAATTCCATTGGTCGTGACTCATTCGACGAAACCTCAAATGTATTGCTGATGTTGGTGTTATAGTTACTTTTTATTTCAGATCAACTAGTTTTTCAGTGTTCCATCTCTACCTATCTTTTGTTTCCAATTTCTAAAAACTAATATGAAACTGCTAATTACTCAGGAACAGTTTACCCGATTAACAAAAGTGAAATAATATTGGATAAATTTCCCATCCCATTTGAAGAAAAGTTGTTAGCACTCTCTTGGTGGCAAATGATGCAACTAAAAATAATGTCTTGTTTCCTGAATTTTGCCCGACAAAATACTGATATCTCAACTTGATTAAAAGTTGTAAAGAGGAAGGAAGGCTTTTTTCAACCGCACTTCATAATTTCTTATCAAAGAACATAAAAAATTAACATGAATGTGAGAATATGATTGAATCATGATTAGTTTCGTGTCAGGAATCACACGTAAGAAAGTAAGATCTTGTTAGTCCTTAGCTCGCACAAGTTCAGACTTCTGAGGGTTGTCGTTCGTAGGGGTGCGACGGCTGGTTAACGAAAGAACCATATTTTGAACATATATAACATAACATATTATTAGCCTTCCAACTTATATATCCTTACAATTTGTTACTTTTTCATAAATATTTCATAGTTTTCGAATAATAGAATTGGATTCAACTATTTTTCAGGAAACACTTGAAGTCAAATGTTCAAGAATCGGTTCACAATAATAAAAAGGTGGAATTCGTCATAAACTCATAAATTTGTTCTGGGAAAACAAGCAGTAACAGTATTTGTTTAATCACTTAATCACTTTGATAATTTGTGAATAATCTGCGGTTTTTTCCAAAAACAGATAATTATTTATCCATTAGACGAGCTTTCCGCTACTTTCCGCTTTTCTTAGAAAGTATTCGATGCAATTTCTGACGGATTGTTCGATTGATCACATATTACACATTATTCTGATTTTTTGAGTAAGTAAATCTAAAAGAATATTATGAAATGAAAGATGTGTTTGACTGTTTGTGGTGGATAAGCTTAAACATTTTTAACCGCTTCAATAGATTAGTTCACTTTACTTTATTACAAATGTGTAGGATTTTGAGGTTATCTTCATTTATCTTGTGGTTTCATTCTTGAAGATGTACATTGCAAATTTTTGTCCAAACAGACGTGTTCACGCAGTCTTATATCAAAATTCCTACCGATTTGGCCTGTATATACTGCAGAGTATTCGCCGCACTCTATCAATATAAATAAAATCTACCAGTGGTATTTAAACAAAGGTGTTTTTATTCATTCCATTTAAGGCATCATGAATTAGGTACCATAAAGAACAAGTCATCAATCACACATATGCTACGTACTATATAAATATAGACCATTTTTTAGCTGACACCACAATTGCTATCTCAGAATCGGTAGGTCGTACAAGAACGGTTCATTCGAAAGTTGTCTTTTAAGGAACACAAGATAATGGCATTCTCAGATCGACAAAATCACCAACCGTTTCTGATATATTTGCAAAAAACTGAAAATGTTATATGTTGTTTTTTACTTAACGACTTCATTCTCAATAATATCAAAAAACGAAAAAGGAACTTTTTGCTTTATTTCATGTTTTCCATAATCTTATTCAATCCGGAATAAAAAGGTAAGACCTCGTTAGTCCTTAGCTCACACAAGTGTCTCAACTTCTGAGAGTTGTCGTTCATATGGGGGCGACAGGTGATTAACAGAAAAAACAGATTTTAAACAGAACAGATTTTAATGTGATATTTCAAACAGCTCAGTTATTTTAATTCAATCAAGAAAAATTCAAGGGTATCATTTGCTGCGAGATTGCCTTTATCAAGAATCAAAATATCTCAATAAATGTGTTAACGTTTGAACCCAATAGTATACATTTGCCGTTACAAAGGTGCTGCTGACTCAAAGTAACCCGAACTGCAACATTATTCTCGACGTCAGTATAGTTCATCTTCTAATGATGCCAACTCGGTTCATGAAGCGCGCATAATCTATAAATGATGAAAATGATGTGGCCTGTTGATTGTCTACAGTTAATACTGAAATAGAAAAGTTGTGAGAAAAAATAGAGGAACGGTACTTTGTGTATATCTTCATATACACAAAGATATACACAAAATATCGTAAAAAGACTGGTATTGAAAATTCCTGATATTGCTTTCTGATTGTTCAATATTAAAATGCAATTTAACGTATCATGTTGGTTGAAAAATAGCAACAATGTTGGTGGTTTTGTGAATTGTAAAACACATTTTTCTATTATTGGGTGAACCGAAAATATTTTTCTGAAATACAGACAGTTTTGCTGTCCAAAGACACTGGCTGTGTTCTATAAGTTTCTAACAAAATCTTAAATATTTATTGAAA
>NW_019291272.1:24055-40700 GCF_000500325.1 Leptinotarsa decemlineata
GTGTTAAGGGAAAAGAAATCAACATGAAAAGATTCTTGAAATAAAATATACACATACATATAGAAAAAATATAGCGATACGTCGATTATTTATTTCTTGTTAGTATATTAAATTTTTTTTATTTTATAACGTGATCTTATTAAGGACATTGATAAAAAAACTCTATAACACAGCTGTATTTCTAAAATTACAATGTATATGTTCCCTGTAATCAGTAAATAGATAACGCTGTATGATGAAAATTATTTTTCTCTCATAACACTTCTCAATTGCGTGTTGAAATTGTATATTCCTTTTCAGATATCAATGGGAAGCAGGAAATGCAGGAACTCACTTTTGGCATGCTCACACTGGTCTTCAGAAAATGGATGGTATCTATGGTAGCATTGTCGTTCGCCAACCTCCTTCAAAAGATCCAAACAGCAATCTCTATGACTTTGATCTCACCACCCATGTCTTACTTCTGAGTGATTGGATGCACGAAACTGCTATTGAAAGATACCCTGGGCGATTAGCGGTGAGTTGCAAAGCATTCAATATTCAAAATTAATACTGTATACCATTGATTATACCATGAATTTTGACATTCCTATAGTAACCAAAACCTCACAAAGTCACAATATATGGAAGTGTAAATAATAGATGTTTTGTGTTTTGATAGTATTCAATTATAATACTTTAATAAGTGTTACTACTTTCAAGCCATTCTACATTTTCGAGGAAAATCATCTGTTTCTCAGTATTCACTCCAACCTATTTTTGAATTCTTCACATACATATTTCAAGTATTTGAACATACCTTCAGATAACTTCCGCTTCTGATAACTTCCAAGTTTGTTCCTTTGCTGCCATTTAAATCAATGTCTTCCTTGACTTCTTTCAGAACATCTGCGTATAAGCTTACTGCGGATTTGACAATCACTACCTCATTTCAGTGTGGTTTACGCCTTGGCTTCTCCTGCAGTGTGCTTCACCAGTTTCTTGCTTGGGGCGATAGCCAGTAACCATATAATCTGTGTATCTGCCACTATACATTCTAGCATTTTTCTCACACTGTTCCATTTTTCAATATCTGGTACTGGTATCGCTACTCTGGTTTTTCTTTAATATTCTTTACATCTCTCAAACGCTTCAAATTGTCATATTTCCTGGTCCGTGTTTTCTAGCCGAGATAGCCGTTTGAGGTAGCTGCATGAAAGGAATATATTTTTAAAATAAATATTACTGGAGTTTTATTTTTCCCAACACCAAACCGTTATTTTAACACCTCGACACGACGTGTTTCTATCACCAACTGATCTCTTCAAGAGTTTAATCTTCCTCTTGAAGATGATCACTTGGTGATCGAAACACGTGTTGAGGTGTTGAAATAACGGTTTGGTGTTTCGAAAAAAAAATCCAGTAATATTCATTACTATACCAAAGGTTCCAAACAGTGCATCACGAGTACAACATATTTTTCTCAAATAATATGCTGATTTCTCGCAGTAACTAAAAATAAATTGGAAGTTTGATCTTCCTGCACTTGTATAAAGTTCTTCAAAACTAATAGTCCTGCTTGGAAGTTTGGAAAAAGTGGAATTTGGAGAAATTAGAGAAAACAGAAAAACAGTTACCTGCTCGATTTGCTGGCGCCGGAGTTGATACAGTGTATAACACAGTTTTTTGTTGTTTCAGGTGAATACCGGTCAAGATCCAGAGAGTTTACTTATAAACGGTAAAGGTCAGTTCAGAGACCCCAACACTGGTTTCATGACCAACACACCTTTGGAAGTTTTCACAATTACCCCGGGTAAAAGATATAGATTCAGGATGATTAATTCATTCGCTTCGGTATGTCCGGCTCAATTAACATTCCAAGGTCATGATTTGACTCTTATCGCAACAGATGGAGAACCTGTACATCCTGTCAAAGTCAACACCGTCATTTCATTCTCCGGTGAGTTATCATTGGTGATTTCTTGTATATCTCATGTCAATGTCTGAAACAATTGTGAATTAAATCTATATGTGAATGTGAAGTACAATTGTAATACTACGAAAAAAGTTCGTTACAATCGAGAAGTATATTTCCACCCTCAGCTTTTCACCTGAATCACATTCACCAAAATCTATACTATCTATCTATACTAATTCAAATGTGAAACTTTGTGAGGATGGATATATGTATGTATGTATATTTGTGGTTCTTTCACGCCTAAACGACTGAACGGATTCAGATGAAACTTTACATAAATACAGCATATACATCAGAATAATATATAGGCTACAATTTACAAAGGTTTTGTGTAATTTTAGTCATAATATAACGATAAATATTAAGTAAGGCGGAAAATTTCTTGCTCCCTTAGAGCTATTTTGGTGTGCGCTGCCTATACTATTGTAGATAAATGCAGATGATGTACCGTAAGATTGTTTATCTCGAGTAGTTCTAAATGAGAGTCTGCCAAAGTATATATCTAGCTCTTATGTGGTAGCCAGGAGATGCAAAATACTGAGTCATAAATACAATTGAATTGGATACTTTTTTTACAATTCACATTTTAGAGTATTTGTCAAATTTTTATAAAAATTTTCGTTTCAAGTATTCAGTCATTTAGGCGTGAATGAGCGACAAACATACATGCATACATACATCTGTCTAAAATCTGTTTAAAATACTAACATTTATCCATCCTCACAAACTTTCACATTTATAATATTAGTATAGAGTAAAGATACAACCATATTTTATTGAGAAAATCACTGGAAGATTCTGAGAGAAAATCCTCCTCATTCATTAAATGAGTTATTTTCAGATTCATTCAGAACAAAACAGTAATAATGTTTGAATGTTAATTTCAATTCAGTTCAACTGCACTATATAACTTCCTGACATATACCTTATCATTTTTGAACTAATTTTTGAGGGAACTACTATAACCGTAGGTAATTGAATAATTTTCCATGCAGTACTACACTTTCAAAGAAAATTAATTCATTGAAAACAAAAATATTTTCTTTTTTGATGTATATCATTCAATATTTTCACTTAAATCGCTTCTAAAAAATCATATATTACATTCTTTTATATCTCTACCTCATTTGAACTGCCCATCCCTAAAACTTCATATGTATGGGTTAAATATTCCTACTAATGTCTCAGATATCAGACACGACATATATTCTTAATAATATCCCAGAAACAGCATCCATTCATTCCCAAATGCCATAAATGTCTTCAGGATATTATAACAGAACTTTCTATGTCCGCAGGACATTCTGAATTACTGATTCTCACTTCATAACGAGGATATTTTCAGCTTCTCTATAGGATATGTTTTTCTGATGTCCAATTCCATCACAATTCTTCATTGTAACAGGAGACATATTACAAGTATTTCGTGGGAAACGAGTTTTACATTTGAAACAATCGTGACAATTTCAAAAAAAGCATAGTTTGATGTAGTCTGCGAGTTGTTAACAATAGGGTTTTGTTACATATGCCAGTTTTGCATCCCTTTTGTTTCTTTCATCGTGTTGTGTTCAACGTTCACTATTGACTAAACGTTTGATACTCCAATCAAACTAAATCGAAATCATCCACTTTCTCAAAATAACTGTCGATTTGAGACAGTTTGGTATTCCGTGATTTCCTTTCTAGAGAGAAAACTGGAACCCCACTGCTGAAATAACATTTTTATATAATTAACAGACAAATAGAAGGGATTGAATATGAATGATGGTTTAAAATATTCTAATTAATGTACAAGACTATCAATAATATTACTTACCAAAAACTTCAATTGGCCCTAAAGATGTGTGTAAGACATTTATTAGGATTTCTACTGCCATTTTGAGAAAACAAATGATATAGATTTGATTTTCCACTGTACAGTGAAAACCATACGATCAAGAGATATTGTACTGTTTACCATGGAGACTGAAAAGGATCAATGGATAACATTCCTAAATGTTTTCATCGAACATTGTGGTGGTAGACTGACCCACAAAGTATACCAAAAACCCACGCACACAGATAAATACCTGCACGTACTACCGAACCACCATCTTAGTCAAAAGAGAAGAGTCATTACTATTTTAACTGAACAGGCTCGAAGAATATGTAAACTAGAGCATCTCGAGGAAGAACTGGAACATCTCCAAGTGACCTTGAGATCGAATAGATACAGCTTACCCGAGATCAACAAAGCCATGAAACTGAAGGGTTCCACGGTTCAAAACGATCATTACTATTTTAACTGAACAGGCTCGAAGAATATGTAAACTAGAGCATCTCGAGGAAGAACTGGAACATCTCCAAGTGACCTTGAGATCGAATGGATACAGTGTACCCGAGATCAACAAAGCCATGAAACTGAAGGGTTCCACGGTTCAAAACGAGGAGGGGGCTCAGATGATTTCACGTTCATATCTACCATATATCCCTAGTGTCATAGACAGAATTGGAAAACTCTTAGGGAAACATTGAAACGGTTCCTAAACCAGCCAAACAAATACAAAAAAGTCTCTGGTTGGCTAAAGACAAAAGAGACCCATTATCAGCAGCAGGGGAGTATCGTATACCGTGTGGAAAGGTAAACATCGGAACCAGCAAAAAAATCCATTGGGACAAGGCTGAAGGAGCATGAAAGAAACTGCAGACTAGATCAAACGAACAAGTTGGCTGTGGCGGAACACGCACTCGGTGAAGGAAATCACAGGATTCTGTTTGAAAATACGAAACTCGTTGCCCCTAACCAGGGATATCATAGCCAACTGGTACGGTAGATGATTGAGAGCCACATACACACGGATAATTTCAACAGAAAAGAAGAAACTATGAATCTCAAACGAATATGGAATCCCATTCAGGAATAGCAAAAAGCATGATGGGAGGTAGAAAAAGGGTCAACGAATGTTATTGACAATTTGACAATTTACCTAATCCACGACCAGATACCAGTATTAGCACACCAAACTATCTGAGTCAACATGAACACGGTTTACGAATTTCACCTATTCTATGTACAGGTATTAGCACACCAAACTACCTGAGTCAACATAAATACGTCATACGCAGCCGTAATATCTAGTCATCGAAGATTACCCAAGATGTATAGACCTCTGAAGAAGCTGGCCACTCGCTCCAGCGAAACGTCAGGAAGAAATTGCAAAAATCGACGGCCTTCAAACCCGAAAACCCTGGGCACGAAAGTCCTAACCATTTTGATACTGTGCTAGAAAAAATATTCACCACTCTTCACTGGAAGATAAGAGATGCAAATCTGTCACATTTCTCTTCGCATTAGCAGAGAGAATTAATAAAACAGTCCTCTATTTATCTCTTTTGGTATACACGTGATATGCATACCTGCCGTTTGAGGTAGCTGCATGAAAGGAATATATTTTTAAAATAAATATTACTGGAGTTTTATTTTTCCCAACACCAAACCGTTATTTTAACACCTAAGAAAACAATAAGCACAATATTATTTAAGTGTTATTTCCTTTCATTTGTATTGAATATTCCTATACATGGTGAATATGGTGGAAGACCAAGGACCTTGGTCCAAAGTAGAATAATTCCTATTATTATTTTTATAATTACCAAAATGTATTTTTGTTTGTGTATAACCTAACGGGCATAAGCATTCAGCCAAGCTTTGGATGGCTAAGTAAGAAAATCAATATAATATAGTAGTAACTAATCCCTCGGCTTTCATTTTTTCGAAAGTTGGAAAATTCTGCTGGTGGGGTTGAGAAAATTCGGATTCCCTCCCCCCTGGTATTTCTTTTCGCTACGGCCCTGGTTGTAATCTTATATTTTCAATTTTAGGAGAAAGATACGATTTCATTATAAATGCAAATCAACCCGTTGGAGCTTACTGGATTCAACTGAGAGGTTTAGGAGAATGTGGTGTGAGAAGAGTTCAACAGTTGGCCATCCTGCGTTATGCCAGAGGTCCATATCAACCTTCGACCGCCCCACCCACATATGACTATGGTATACCACAAGGAGTGGTAAGTAGGCAATCCCAATCAAATTTATACGGTGAAGATAAAAATATTTTGCGAATGTAAATAACAGTTGAAGAGTTTGACAGCTCTAGTGATCTATGTATATATTTCCAACGGCTTGTTAAGATTTATAGGAAAAATCACAATCAGTCCCGAGTTCAGTATCAGATTCGCAGTTCATTTTCCTAGAATTTTTTCCATAGCAAGAATCAAAAATAGTTTATCACGATGCCTGTAATAATGAAATTAGAATAGAAAGCTTTCCTTCACTGTGCAGTGGTAGTGAAAATGGCTAAGATTTTAAAAGGTGTTGGAACAAATTCAAATGTATAAATGAGCCAAGCTGCTTTTTAGGTCCATAGTTATTTTTGTAAAGAAATCAAAACTTTCAATTCTCAGGACGTTTTTGTTGAATGTACAGTGTACATAGATATTTCAATTAAACTATCAACAGGTTCTTAACCCATTGGATGCAAGATGTAACGAAATCAGACCAGACGCTATTTGCGTGAGTCAGTTGAAAAATGCACAAGAAATAGACAGAGGAATTTTAGCTGAGAGGCCAGATGTTAAAATTTTCCTACCGTTCAGATTCCATGTTTATACTCCAGAGGATCTATTTGCCCCCAACACTTATAACAGACATTTAGGTGAGTAAAAGTGTCACCAATGAAAATCAATTTCACTGATTGGTATTTCATAAATTATTTGATGAAATTGTTTTTTATAGTTGCGCCGAATGGAGACCATGTAATAAGTCTGATAGATGAAATTTCATACATGTCGGCTCCAACCCCACTAATTTCTCAGTACGATGATATCAACCCCGAACAATTCTGCAACGGAGATAACAGACCAGCTGATTGTGGACAAAACTGCATGTGCACTCACAAAGTTGATATACCACTCAATGCGATTGTTGAAGTTGTATTAGTTGATGAAGGTAAGGTTTAAAAACTGAACTGCGTTGTATTTATCATAAATCTGCATATCACATAATTGAAATTTTTGTACAAAAAATATCTTGAAAAGCCTCTATCTTTAAAAAAACACTGTGCTCTTGTTGATCTACCTAACAGCATTACCCTGCCAAGATATTAACCACATGGTTGCAGAAGCACTACTAAAGAGAACGAATATGTTTATGGCAAACTTTTTCGAGAGTTATCCACCTCTTATGGTTGATCGCCGACTATAATTCGAGTGTAATATTTCTAGAAGAATGATTTTATATATGCTTTCATAGATTTTGAATACTATGGGGAAATCACTCGAAAACCAAATACTGACAGGGTTTTACTTTCATTTGACAACACCTCTTCACTTGTTTTCCTCAAGACTAATGAGGGTTTTGTCAATTAAGTAACATATTTGATTTTTGGGTTTTCTCATTGAGTTACTCAAAGGACAGCAGATGTCTCTGATCACACTTGCACCATAATAGTTCTCTTTTGTTCCATAGTTTTATCATCGACAAACTAACACACTTTTTCCAACTGAATCCCATGACAGCTGTCATTGTCTATTGTTTTTGTCTCTCTCTTGTTTTATCGAAATATTGGAATAACTTGTGTTATAAGAGTACAATTCCGTTCTGCTGACATTTCGACTATATTTTATGTCATCATCAGGGGTACTTCAGTTATGAAATGATCAACATGGATCTATATCAATGAAGATACTAATTACATTGTCCATGAGGTTGTTTGCGAAAAGTGGAACACCAAATGAATTTTATTTATATATAACAGTTATGGAATCTATACAATATGTTTATAACTTACCTACTGAGATTTCAGTATAGTATTTACTGTCCAAGATTCCATAAATGGTATGTGTAAAATTAATTCATGTTGTGATACACCTTTTGTATTCCACCCTGTGAACATTGAGTAGTTTTTTCATGTTAATTATTTTATAATCGTAGTAGCCCTGATGATGACATTAAACACCGTAGAAATATTGGAATAAATCATACCGATTTGGCCTGTATATACTGCAGAGTATTCGCCACAGTCTATGAATATAAATAAAATCTACCAGTGGTATTTAAACAAAGGTCTGATATCAAAATTCCTACCGATTTGGCCTGTTTATACTGCAGAGTATTCGCCACAGTCTATGAATATAAATAAAATCTACCAGTGGTATTTAAACAAAGGTGTTTTTATTTATTTCATTTAAGGCATCATGAATTAGATACCATAAAGTAAACAAGTCTTCAATCACACATACCTATGCTACGTACTATATAAATATAGACCATTTTTTTAGCTGAATTGCTATCTCAAAATCGGTAGGTCGTACAAGAACGGTTCATTCGAAAGTTGTCTTTTAAGGAATACAAGATAATGGCATTCTCAGATCGACAAAATCACCAACCGTTTCTGATATATTTGCAAAAAACTGAAAATGTTAGATGTTATTTTTTACTTACCGCCTTCATTCTCAATAATATCAAAAAACGAAAAAGGAACTCTTTGCTTTATTTAATGTTTTTCATAATCTTATTCAATCCGAAATTCGAAGTTTCATTTTTTGAAAATTTTCATATTCAAGTCCTATATTCAATTTATGGTTTCGAATCAGAAGCTACAAAAATGATGAAATGGTCAACATCAATGAAATAAATGTTTTCATTATGGATATTCCTACTAATTTCATTCTTATTCCTCATTCCTATCGAATTCATTATTTCCGTAGCTTTTTATTTAGAACTATTTATTGAAAATAAGATTTGAGTATGAAATTCGAATTTTAGGTTGAAATCCGATATGTAGAGTAATAATCGATTTCCAAAAACATTTTTCAAATGACTTATTTCGGGATCATCAACGCGAAGCAAAATATCGAAAATTTGTCCTTTTCGGGGGACCGCAGTAGGCTGGATTCAAATTCAGGCTGAGTACTGTAAAAAATGCGGCCCATGAAGATCTTTGCCTGCTTCTAAAATCAAATATCTGCTTTCAAAAATGACTGAAATACATGAGTGTCTTCATCTTGTGTGTGTCACACTGAATTTATACATATGAATTAGTGATGTTTTTGTATCCAATAAAGTTTTATTTCTATTTTTCAGTTCAACAGCCAAATCTGAGTCATCCTTTCCATCTTCACGGATATTCATTCAATGTAATAGGTATTGGTAGGTCACCGGACAGAAACGTCAAAAAAATCAATCTCAAACACGCTCTCGATCTTGACAGACAAGGTCTTCTTCACAGACAGTTCAACTTGCCTCCTGGTAAAGACACCATAGCTGTGCCAAATAATGGATACGTGGTACTGCGGTTCAGAGCAGATAACCCAGGTTTTTGGCTGTTCCATTGCCACTTTTTGTTCCATATAGTCATAGGAATGAATCTAGTCTTCCAAGTCGGCAGTCACTCTGATCTGCCGCCAGTTCCACCAGGTTTTCCAACTTGTGGAGACCATTTGCCTGATATAACGATATAGGTTCACACAAGTATCAGTGTATCAAATACATTCTGAATAATGTATATTGTGCAAGAGTATTACTGTTGAGATGCATAGAAACCCTGGAGCTATAATAGAATCTCAAAGAACGCTCAAAAATGTTACTTGTTATATTTTTTTAAATCTAGAGCATAAGGTGTCATCGACTCATCAGGCTGATGGCTACACATTCTATTTTGTACCGGGTTTCTATATATCGCCGTTTTAGTCTTTGATCCGTCTCTTGGGGAAGTTTAAATTAAGTTGGCAGCACGACTGATCCATTTATAATTTCCAAACATAATGAACGTTATGCTTGGAATTCAATTTTTACTAGCTACAAGTCACATACAAGTATTCAAATACTTTCACTAAATTATGTTCAATGACGCAGTAGAAATGAATGGAAATGTATATTTGTGTGTGTCAAAGATACTAAATGAATACCTACTACCAATTTTACTAAGTAGAAATCGTTCGTGCTTTTCAAAATTTTCGACCATTTGAATAAAGTAAGTTAGACTATTTATCATTAAAAGCGCTGAATGTACCTTTATGATGTTAGATTACCAACTAATTTGTGTATTCCCTGAAGAGCGACCAAGACTACAGTTCCCTTGATAAAGTTTTGTTGGGTTGCTACTACATAAAATGGAGTTTTCGATCTTGCCATTCAAAAAATTGTTAGCTTCTTTGTTAGTTTTTTTTGTAATTTATATTATTTATCGGTAAATAATGGTCTTTATCTCGCCATAATTATTTAAGGTAAGTATAAGCTCCTACCTCCATACTCCTCACTAACCATTTTTCTGTTTTTCATAACACCTACTTTGTTATATCTAGTTACCGAAACCTTGGTGCTATTAAGGCCAAGAGGCTGTATATAAGTATCTATTTCAATATCAAAAATTTGCTTTCAGTATATACTCTTACTTTTCTAATCAGTATTAGAAACTCTGTTGCTCAAAAGCTTCACATAGTTGTTATTCAGTTGATTCAAAATTTTCCATTCAACACCATAAACCTCTCATTTATATATTTAATTTTACTCCATATCCTATCCAAAAGAGTATTTCTGTATAGATGTTATCTATTTTGTTTTTTGGAAGTTGACCATAGTGTTGTTATTTGAGATTGACTAGTCTTCCACAGTCTTTTATACTGATAGTTTATAATTCTCAAGTTACTGTTTTTAAAACATAGTGTATATTATATGAAATAAAAATGTGTATAATGTATATAAATTTGGTGTTGGTGTATATATATTTTCCCCGAAACTCCCACATGACCAAAGTGTAAATATTTCAATGTGGCTTGTAAATTCAATGAATAGTTTGTAGCGAGCACTGAGAAATGAGCAATTAATCGATAATAATTTTTCAGAATCACGTAATCACCAATAGAATATATCGATATTAAAGACTGCCTAAAGCAGTTTGTTCCGAAACAATCAAATATTTGCGAAGCAAAAAAATTAACCGAATTCAGCAGTATATTACTAGACTCCTGGAGTATTCTACCAAAAAAGGTATCATTACTCTCTTTCAACATTTTGGCCTACATGACATCCCTCGCAAATGATGCATTAACACGAATTCTCTTTCATTAGTTCGGACTTCCAATGTCTAATATGATATAAATTGATTTGAAATCCCTGAAAGAATCTATAAAAAATTAAGAAGATTATCTGAAAACTTACAATTATATGAAGCAAAAAAACTGAAATTACAATGAAATAAAATACAAGCAACAACCAAAAATTAAAAAAAAAATTAACTATCAACACAAGATGAAAATTAAAAAAATTATCAACAAGAGATGAACATTAAAAATTAAAAGATTCCAGCCAAGTTACTTCACGACGTTTCGATTGTTAGTATCCACAATCATCTTCGGATGATAACAGAACTCATTCCTCCGAGATCTGACTTTTTATAGGTCATTCGAGCGCTTTCACCTATCTCCTCTTTTCTCTCTCCGCTTTATCGGTTTTAGCGGGAGCTGACCGTTTGGCTGGGGTTGGTCGTGTTCCGCTTGATTAGAGATTTCAGTATGTTGCGTATCTCTATGCTAGCTTGGCTAAATGCTTTGTTGGACAACATACATGCGGCTTCAGAAGATCGAAGGGGTGCTTCAGAAAGAAAAATACACGAAGGTCGTAAGGGACCCTACTGCATCAATTGAAAGGAAGTTGTACCAGACTTTGAAAAAACACTAAGTCTATTTTTCGGAAAAAGAGAGATCATCGCTAACACCGCACCACAGTAAGCCCCCTCACTTGTATGGACTACCCAAAATCCACAAGAATGATGTTCTGCTGAAACCGATCATTAGCTCCAGAGATTCAGCCTCTCAATACTTGTCCCGATTTTTACTACCAATATAATTAAACCACTGCAAGGAAAAACAATATTTTTTGTGAAGAATTCAAAGCATCTTGTCGAACTACTAGGGGCAATCGAAGTTAGAAAGCAGGATCCACTGATCAGTTTTGACGTGCAAAGCCTCTACACCAACGTTCCTGTCGAAGAAGCACACTTATACAGAGGAAGCTATCCGAAGATGAGGTCCTGAAAGATAGAACAAACTTACCGATACAAGTAATCATGGAATTACTAGGATGATGTGTACGAAACTACTACTTCCAAGTGAAGGACGAATTCTTTACGCAAGATGAGGGACTGCCAATGGAATCGCCACTTTCATCGGTTATAGCCAACATATATATGGAGTGTTTTGAAAGTCTGGCCACTGAAGAAGCCCAGAGTCTGAGAAGTATTGGTGAAGAGGACCGACACTGAATGGGAAACATCTGTATACCGAAAATCCACTCACACGGGACAGTATCTGAACCAGGAATCCAACCATTATCAATCGACTAAGAGAGGAATTAAGACTCTTTTAGACCGTGCTATCGGGCTCTGTAATAGGAAGGTCTCGGAAAGGAACTAGGCATCATGAAAAATGACCTTCAACGGAATGGTTACTCGAAAATGATAATGGGGCAGACTTTAGCTAGAAAACAGCAAAAGCCTCACAAGGAAGAGAAGCTGCCACAACCAGTACTCGTACTTCCCTACATCAGAGAATTATCAAAAAGGATGAAAAGAATTGGGGCCGAGTATAACATCAGAACCTGCTTCAGATCTGGGAAAACTATCCGTAGCGGCCTCAAGAAAACCTGGCCACCAAACGCGGACTGCGATTCCAAGAATTGCATTTACTGGATACCCTGCGAGTGCAGAAAATCATACATCGGTGAAACTAAAAGGACATTGAACGTTCGCATTGCCGAGCACAAGAATCACACAGTGAGGAGAAACCACCAAATCAGGAATAGCAGAGAATGTTTGGACTCATCATATGAGTTCAAATATACATATATGTTGTCCAACAACGCATTTAGCCAAGCTAGCATAGAGATACGCAACATATGGATAGATCTAGTCAAGCGGAACACGACCAACTCCAGCCAATCGGTCAGCTCTTGCTAAAACCGATGAAGCGGAGAGAGGGAAGAGGGGATAGATGAAAGCACTCGAATGACCTATAAATAGTCAGTTATCGTCCGAAGACGATTGTGGATACCATAAATCGAAACGTCGTGAAGTAACTTGGCTTGGAATCTTTCAAATTTTAATTTTCATTTCTTGTTGATAGTTCAATTTTTTCGGATTTGTTAGTTATTGTTTGTCTTTTATTACAATGTAATTTCAGTTTCTTTGCCTAATATAATTTTTTTTAAGGTAATCTTTTTAATTTTTTACAGATTCTTTCAGGGATTTCAAATCAATTTATATCATATTAGACAGTGGAAGTCCGAACTAATGAAATGCACCACGAAACATTGTCGACCACCTTCAAACAACATGATTCTAGTTTTGTTTCGACTACCTATTGCTGATATAGTTGGCGATGATCTGTTTGCTAAGGAGGAACAAAGTAAATAGGTATAGCTTGTCAAATCCAGGAAGAGAGATGAAAATCCTCACAATATGCGCGTTCCGTATAACCATATCAAAATTTGAAAGCTCTTCCCACATTTGACAAGCTCTACCAAAGAGAATGATTGATAGTTTGAGCGTTACAAACACTTATAACAGTTACTGGCACATAATATAACTTCACAAACATCGGCTGACACGCTCATAGCGTCCCTGAAAAACCTTGACATTGACTGCAACAATATGGTGGGAGGGGTACGATGGTGCAGCTGTGATGAAATGTGCTTTTAATGGCGTTTAAACAATGTTACGGAGATCAATCCTCGAGCTCTGTTTCTTCATTGAAGCTCCCATTCTTTAAACTTGACCGTTTGTCAATCGTGTAGTGTACCTCCTATAAGAAATTGTATAAGAACTATTAAAGCAATCGCAAATTTTTTGAGAGCATCTCCAAAGCGGACAAGCTTCCTTCAGACACGCATTAGGGCCAACTTTCCTGATGCAACATGACAGAAATTAACACCAATTTGTGAAACGCGGTATGTGGAAAATCACAACGGCTTGTTAAAATTTGAACAAATTTTCAAATCTTTTATTGGGACTTTGAACAATTCAGCATATACTCGGATATGGAGACCTCAACCAAAACTTTTTTTTTCTGAGATCTGCTCTTGCCAGCGAATTCGTGGTATCACTCTCTTTTTTCGCTAAGGTGTTTGCAACAACATTAACGGTAAGCAAACTCCTGCAGTTACCTCTTTGTGACTTAATGAAAGCTGTAGACCATATTGAGAACGTAACATTGCACTTTCAAGATATTCGACCCAATATTGAAAAATTATTTTCAAATTCATTCACAGAAGCAAAGGATTTATTGGCCGATATCAATGAAGAGATCAAGCTCCCACGGTTGTACATGGATTAGTACAGAAGCATCGCTCTAATCCAAATACTAATAACCTCGAACAGTATAACCGCATATCTATAGCAATACCCCTATTAGAAGACTTAACTTCCCAGCTCAAAATAAGATTCATTGACCACGAGAAAGTGATTGCTGCTATGTATACACTCTTATACCAACAGTCTGTTCCGAGAAGATAAAGCCATTTCCAAGAAAGGACCTAGTGATGTACGAGGACCTGGTGGAACTAGACGAGGCACAAGGCGAATTACAACTATGGAAGTTGTGTCAAGGTAAAGCCCTTCGGACCGGCTTTTTTGCGCCATTTAGGCTATCGGAAAAATAACTGTCGATTTGAGACAGTTTGGTATTCCGTGATTTCCTTTCTAGAGAGAAAACTGGAACCCCACTGCTGAAATAACATTTTTATATAAATAACAGACATAATGATGATTTAGAATATTCTAAACGATGTACAAGACTAAAATAAATGATATAGATTTGATTTCATTTGCCTGTCAAGAATCTATGTGCCTCTGAACAGTGAAAACCATACGATCAAGAGATATTGTACTGTTTACCATGGAGACTGAACAGGATCAATGGATAGCATTCCTAAATGTACTCATCGAACATTGTGATAGTAGACTGACCCACAAAGTGTACCAAAAACCCACACACACAGATAAATACCTGCACGCACCACCGAACCACCATCTTAGTCAAAAGAGAGGAGTCATCACTGCTCTAACTGAACAGGCCCGAAGAATATGTGAACCAGGGCATCTCGAGGAAGAATTGGAACGTCTCCAAGTGACCTTGAGATCGAATGGATACAGTTTACCCGAGATCAACAAGGCCACGAAACGGAATGGTTTCACGGTTCAAAACGGGGAGGGGACTCAGATGATTTCACGTTCATATCTACCATAGACAGAATTGGAAAACTCTTAGGGAAACATTGAAACGGTTCTCAAACCAATCAAACAAATACAAAAAGTCTCAGGTCGGCTAAAGACAAACGAGACCCACTATCAGCAGCAGGGGAGTATCGCATACCATGTGGAAAGGTATACATCGGAACAAGCAAAAAATCCACAACAAACAAGGTTGAAGGAGCATGAAAGAAACTGCAGACTAAATCAAACGAACAAGTCGGCAGGATTCTGTTTGAAAATACGAAACTCATTGCCGCTAACCAGGGATATCATAGCCAACTGGTACGGTAGATGATTGAAATCCACATACACACGGATAATTTCAACAGAAAAGAAGAAACTGTGAATCTCAAACGAATATGGAATCCCATTCTAAGAAGTTCAGAAATAGCAAAAACCATGATGACAAGTAGAAAAAGGGTCAACGAATTTTATTGACAATTTACCTAACCCACGACCAGGTACCAGTATTAGCACACCAAACTACCTGAGTCAACATAAATACGTCTTACGCAGCCGTAATATCCAGTCATCGGAGATTACTCAAGATGTATAGACCTCTGAAGAAGTTGGTCACTCGTTCCAGCGAAACGTCAGGAAGAAATTGCAAAAATCGACGGCCTTCAAACCCGAAAACCCTGGCCGCGAAAGTCCTAAACATTTTGATACTGTGCTAGAAAAAATATTCAACACACTACACTGGAAGAAAAGAGATGCGAAACTGTCACATTTCTCTTCACATTAGCGGAGAGAATCAGTAAAACAGTCCCCTATTTATCTCTTTTGGTATACACGTGATATGCATACCTACAATATGTAATAATAGAAAGATTCCTGGTATGATCTGACAAAATTTGAGTTTTTTTTTTTCTGACAGGTACAGAACGTCCTCAAACTTGCAAAATTGATCCCTTAGAGTCTTTGTTTCATCCTAGTGACATTTTCAGGACATCTTGGGTCCCAGTGACACGATTGGAATATCCACCGACATCCTACGGATGATTCGAAGTCGTCCCTCATTAGTCCCAAAAAATTATTATGCTATCTGAAATGACACCTTTAAGAAGAAATACATTCCACTAATTAATGATATAACTGCAGTAATATGGAAGGTTTCCAAAACAAGTATTTTTTCCAACCACCAGAATCGATAGAATTCTGCCAGAACAATTTAAAAATATGAAAATGGGTTGTAATCAGGATCGTCATGGGAGGGGGGGGGAGAGTCTCCCCCCCTGCTTTCCAAGTAAGAGAACAGTCCTGAACAGTCCACAAATTTTGAAGTGACAATTTTACAAAATTCCCAACTTCTCGCTGTTATTTCGACTTTCGGAAAAGTTGTGAAATTTCGGGCCGTCAAAATAGAAAAAATAATAGAAGAAAACAATAAGCACAATATTATT
>NW_019291272.1:40971-93293 GCF_000500325.1 Leptinotarsa decemlineata
AGTAAGATCTTGTTAGTCCTTAGCTCGCACAAGTTTAGACTTCTGAGGGTTGTCGTTCGTAGGGGTGCGACGGCTGGTTAACGAAAGAACCATATTTTGAACATATATAACAACATATTATTAGCCTTCCAACTCATATATCCTTACAATTTGTTACTTTTTCATGAATATTTCATAGTTTTCGAATAATAGAATTGGATTCAACTATTTTTCAGGAAACACTTGAAGTCAAATGTTCAAGAATCGGTTCACAATAATAAAAAGGTGGAATTCGTCATAAACTCATAAATTTGTTCTGGGAAAACAAGCAGTAACAGTATTTGTTTAATCACTTAATCACTTTGATAATTTGTGAATAATCTGCGGTTTTTTCCAAAAACAGATAATTATTTATCCATTAGACGAGCTTTCCGCTACTTTCCGCTTTTCTTAGGAAGTATTCGATGCAATTTCTGACGGATTGTTCGATTGATACACATATTACACATTATTCTGATTTTTTGAGTAAGTAAATCTAAAAGAATATTATGAAATGAAAGATGTTTTTGACTGTTTGTGGTGGATAAGCTTAAACATTTTTAACCGCTTCAATAGATTAGTTCACTTTCATCAGCAAGCAACAACGTTGCAACAGAAATTGCAATATAAACCAGAGTATCAAAAAACTGTCTATAAAAGTTAATTTTTTGGCTTTTGCAATGGATGATTATTAAAAATGAGAAGAAAGCGTTATTTATCCATTAGACGAACTTTTCGCTATTGTTCTTTTCTGCTTTTTTTAGAACGTATTCGATGCAATTTCTCACGGATTGTTTGATTGATACCCATATTTCACATTATTTTGATTTTCTAAGTAAGTTTATTCAAACAAATATTATGAAATGGAAGATGTGTTTGACTGTTTTTGATAGATAAGCTTAAACATTTTTTAACCACTTAAAAAGATTATTTCACTTTCATCAGTAAACAACATTGGCTGTATTTCATATTCAAAAAAATCAACAACGTTGCAACAGAAATGGCTATGTTAACCAGAGTATCCAAAAACTGTTTAAAAAGTTAATTTTTTGGCTTTTGCTCTGGATGATTATTAAAAATGAGAAGAAAGCGTCATTTATCCATTAGACGAACTTTCCGCTATTGTTCTTTTCTGCTTTTTTTAGAACGTATTCGATGCAATTTCTCACGGATTGTTCGATTGATACACATATTACACATTATTCTGATTTTTTAAGTAAGTAATTCTAAACGGATTTTATTACATGATAGATGTGTTTGGCTGTTTTTGGTGGATAAGCTTAAACATCTTTTAACCGTTTCAAAAGATTATTTCAATTTCATCAGCAAGCAACATGGGCTGTATTTCATATTGAAAAAATCAATAATGAGAAGAAAGCGTTCTGTTCAGTTAAGAGTGGCAGTTTAAATTCGGTTATAGCAAAACCACAGAGTTCACAAAATTATTTTTTGATTTTTTTTCAACTGGATTTTCCCTTGCATGTCAATTAGAGACAGACGGGGGTGTTAGGAATCACACGTTAAAAGGTAAGACCTCGTTAGTCCTTAGCTCGCACAAATTTCTCAACTTCTGAGAGTGGTCGTTCGTATGGGATATCGATATGCAGAAGCTATCTTGTTACGGGGGGCAAATTTTATGGAATCATCTTACTTTTCAATTATTTGCATAGACAATAAAAATGAATCCGGTAAGAATTTAGTTCTAACATTTGACATTGTTGCCGTTAGCTCTCAGTTCAATTTGTATATGAGTTACCTTCAATTGAGAATTGTTATACTATATCAAAACACCTGTTGTTGTACACTGCCCAGTGATAATGAAGGATCGCCCGATTCCATCCCATATATCTGCCATAAATTTTCTGAATTTTTTGAGAAAACACTCTATACATCAAAGGACGATGCAAATTTCGAAAGATCCCTTGTCAATTATCTCTTTTCTGGGTATCTCATATATAAAACAATGTCGCAAAAATGTGTTTGTTATACCATTTATAAAACTCTAGAACGGCTGGGACAATTTTTCTTATTTTGGATTTGCCGGGGTAGCAAAATTCCTATCAAAACTATTGAAAAGCTGAGGAAAAAAAATTACGAATCAAAAACAAATTGACGACTATCCGTTTGCTAGGTTATGACAATTGTCACGGTTTGCGCCGCAAAGACAATTGAGGTTATGACATATGTAATTGGGCAAGCATGAACAATTGTTATGTCATAATAATGACAAAGCGATATACATCGAAGTCGTAATGCAATTAGACTGCAATTAGACTTAGGAATCGGGTCATTGTAGATGAAAAACGAATCGCACAAGAGAGGAGCTGTATTCACTATCACAAGGTCTACTGGTTTTGCAGAATTTATCTTCATCCATCTTCTCGACTACTGAATTTAAATCTAATGATCACTATCACTAGCGTAAATTACAATATATGTATATATAAGATATATCTTCTGCTGTTTTTGCTGTTAGTGAAACACTTCGTGCTACTCACAACAAAAAAGTTACTATAACTCACTTAATACTCAGGTTAGGTTAGGCTATTTCATCATTTTCCAAACAGAAGCGACATACATTTTCTTTCGACAGTTCAAGTCTCTGCATATGATGATTCAGAAGACAGTGACCTGTGAGAAGGCCTCTTAGATATCTTAGTTCATCCCTACTGTAGTCCAACAATTGTTTCGATCCAAGCTTCGAAGGGTGAATGAACGCCTTGCAGTGAGCCAATCCTGAAAGATTATGTCAGAAGTCCATAAATCTTCTTGCCATCCAGGTGTTCAATGTTCGTTTGGCAAAGCCTTAAGCGATGTCAATTACAGATTCTAGTCCGATGAAGCTGCTTACAGCACCCTCCTTCGCAAGGGAGTCAGCAGCCGCATTGCCTTTCAGGCCAGTATGGCCAGAAATCCAGACCAGAGGCAATTTGTTAAATCTTCCTATTGAGGAGAGTCGCTTTTGGCAATTTGCAACCAATTTAGACGTTGCTCAGTAGCAGATAAGAGCTTCCAACGACGCTTGACTGTCCGAGAATATTTTTATTGACTTGTGTATGAGGTTGTATTCTACCAATCTCTACGTACACGATTCAAAATGATCACTATAAATAGCGTAAATTACAATATATGTATATATATCTTCTGCTGTTTTTGCTGTTAGTGAAACTCTTCGTGCTACTCACAACAAACAAGTTACTATAACTCACTTAATACTCAGGTTAGATTAGGCTATTTCATCATTTTCCAAACAGAAGCGACATACATTTTCTTTCAACAATTCAAGTATCTGCATATGATGATTCAGAAGACAGTGACCTGTGAGAAGGTCTGTTAGATATCTTAGTTCATCCCTACTCTAGTCCAACAATTGTTTGGGTTCAAGCTTCGAAGGGTGAATGAACGCCTTGGAGTGAGCCAATCCTGGAAAATTTTGACAGAAATCCATAATTCTTCTTGCCATCCAGGTGTTCAATATTCGTTTGGCAAAGCCTAAAGCAATGTCAATTACAGGTTTTAGTCCGATGAAGCTGCTTACAACACCCTCCTTTGTTAAATCTTTCTATTGAGGAGAGTCGCTTTTGGCAATTTGCAACCAATTTAGACGTTGCTCAGTAGGAGATAAGAGCTTCCAACGACGCTTGACTGTCCGAGAATATTTTTATTGACTTGTGTATGAGGTTGTATTCTACCAATCTCTACGTACACGATTCAATAGCATATGTTTTCGCTTGGTATACAGTCGCATAGGGTTGAAAAAATTTGACTCTCGTTTTTTCAAAAATGAGTTTGGATACATAAATGTATTCTAAAAAGAACATAGCCTTTCAATATTCAACTTTTTTTCAACCTTGCTTCAGATCTTGAAAAACATTTGTTTTATCCTCAGCACGCACACCTTTTAAAGTATTGAACTATTATGTAAATGCTAATTCCACTAATTTTTAGAACATGCACATAATAATGGGCAAAACATTTGTAAATAAGTGTACATTTTTGGGATCGGCTACAATATACGGTAGGTATGCTCCATTCGGTAGCTCACTAAATAACCTCCAAAACTACATCAACAGGTATTGAATCCACTGGATGCCATCTGTCACAAACCTAGAAGGGATGCCATTTGTGTAAATCAGCTGAGAAATGCTCGCAAAGTCGACCAAGCTATTTTGCAAGAGAGACCAGATGTCAAAATATTCTTGCCTTTCCGATTTTTGTTTTATAAGCCGGAAGAATTGTTTCATCCTAACACATATAATCCATTTTTGGGTAAGTACCGAGAATAGATGATCGCTTTTTTGAGAAATGGTGCCCTTNAAGTGAATTCACAAGGCACCCGCAAACTTCTTTTAATCGGCGGTCATTCAAGTTCAATATAGTCTGCGAGGGTCCCGCATTTTGAAAGGTGAATTGAAAGGTGTATTTTGTAATTTTGGACAGGTAGGAAAAGAAATAAAAAAAGAAACTAAGAGAGAGAAACATAACATTCGTTCTTAACCAAGACGATATAGCTGTTGCTATATTTTGTTTGACAAACAATTTTAATTTAAACGAAAATATATGCTCCTTAGATTTAAAATGCCTTACTATAGAACGAGGTAAATTTTTCAAATCGGAGTATACTATTTTAGACCACGTTTGGTATTCGGTTTGTACGGAAAATAAAACACAGGGCCAACACAAAAGTTTTTCTCGTTTAATGGAGCCGGTTAACCAATCGCATTTATGGTACCAACTAATATTAAATCCTCGATTTTGTCGATTATCTGACGTTTTAATTGAAATCAAATTTGGTTGAGGCCTTTCCAGTGTTTTAATAATGTGAAATTTATTATCATAAAACAAAGACTTAAAATTATTTGTCAGCAACCAATTGACTATATCGTCATATTTTTTTATTTCGTCCAACTTATCCATAATAAATGGAAAAAAACTTACCGAAAAGTGAAAACCTGAAAACACCTTGAAACTGAAAGAAAACACTTCACAAACACATTACAAATATTACCAAAAAGCACTGCTATAACACAATACTGCCTGTTTTATACACAAATAACAAATATTATCAATAAACACTAAAACGATTTACCGAAAAATTTTTTAGTCCCTCCTCTAACGCTATAATTTCTGCAACTAAAATTACAAATCGGCACATATGTCGCTGGTTGAATCGGTCTCGCGGACCTTGTGTTTTTTGAAACGGTCGGAGGCTTGGCTTCCTTGCAACGTATGGCATTCATTATTTTGGGTTGTTGGTTTATTCGATATTCGTTCATGGGCGATGCGTTAGAGGTTTGTTGATGCAGGATACACTGTGGTACGTACTACATAGTAAGTTATAGTGTTTATGAATACATATTATGTATTTATATTGAAAATTAATGGTAAAGTAATGATACCCAAGCATTTTTAGAACAAAATAATCATAATTATTTCTCAATATCTTTTAATTTATTGCGATGAGCAGCGTCGAATTTTATGGGGAGGCTAAGCTTCCCTTGCCTCCTCTGACGAGCCGCCGCTGGTGGAAAGCTGACACAATATGAAATGCCATACGTATTGATCGCAGAATTGATAAAAAAATTCAAAATGGTATATTCCCACCACATTGAAAACATATTGAAAAGTAATAACGTACCCGTGTGGTTTTCTATCTGGAAAAGAGTAGAGGAGCACTCAGAGAAAAGAAGAAATGTGTTCCATCTCTATTTTACAAACTTTCAAAAACGAAAAATATATTATCATTTTGTTGAAGATGGGAAAGTTACTCAGTTCATATTTCTATATGTGTTACAGTCTGAATCGGAAATGGCCGTTTGGCCGTCATGGAGAAAATTGACTGATTTCAAGGTTGATTGAAAAATAATCGCCGATTAAAACAAGAAAAGAATATTACCATGAAATCAGTTCAATACTTCGATCAAAGGATGGAATTCACAAACTACAACTCTACAGAAGTTATTCCAGTAAAGTCAGTCTCAGAAGAGCAAGACATTCGAAAGATATTTATTGAAAGTTGGGATTTTTTTTCAAATGAAACAATTTGTAGATAGATCGATTAATTAACACATCGCAAGACGTAGCGTAACACAAGCATTAACGCAAAAAGGCAGATGTTCATTTCGTAGATCACGCACCGTAACATTAAACCAAAACAAGAAAACTGTCAAGATTGGTTCAATTCTACACATGTTGATGATAATACAGCAAATGTCAAATCAAAAAGCAGTGATTGAAAACTAAGTAATCTATGCGTGAAGTCAAAAACTGTCATAGTATTTGTAAGTCAGGTTAGGTTAGGTTCAAAGTGAGTGGGTCTATTCGCCCTCCACCGCAACCCGCAAGTATTTATTGTGGCTCACACCTATTCACACTCGATGGTGAGTGGTCTTTCAAGTCAGATAGTTAGACTACGGCTCTGTGGAACTTTAAAAACCTGATTCGGTCCCCAACGGGGCAAGCACAAAGAATGTGCTCTTCTGTTTCATTATTTTCCAAACAGAGGCGACACACACTGTACTCCGACACTCTGAGTCTCTGCATATGATAATTCAAATACAGTAACCTGTAAGAAGGCCTGTAATCCAACTACTGTTTGGTATTAAGCTTCGAAGGGTGAATAAATCTTCTTGCCATCCAGGTGTTCAATCTTTAATTGGCAAAGCCTAAAGCGATACCAATGACAGGTTCTGGTCCGATAAAGCTGCTTGCAGCACCCTCCTTTGCAAGGTAGTCAGCAGCCGCATTGCCTTCCAGGCCAGTATGGCCAGGAATCCAGACCAGCGACAAATTGTTAAGTTTTTTTTATCGAGGAGAGTCGTTTTTGTCAATTTGCTACCAATTTAGACGTTGCTCGGTAGGAGCCAAGAACTTCCAACGCAGCTTAACTGTCCGAGGATGACGTTGTGTGTACGTTGTGTTGTTGTATGACGTTGGATTCTTCCAATCTCTCGCCACACAATTAGGTGTTAGGAATCACACATTAAAAAGTAAGACCTCGTTAATCCTTAGCTCGCACAAGTTTCGTCTTCTGAGGGTTGTCGTTCGTAGGGGTGCAACAGCTGGTTAACGGAAAAACAGATTTTAAACAGATTTTTTTTAAACAATTCAATAGTGTAAATTTTCGCCTAAAATACAGTCGCATAGGTTCCTATGCAGGTTGATATCTCTGTCCTGGGTCTGTGACTGAAAACACCTGTACCAGAACTGGAAGGTGTTTTGTAACAATCGTATGTGTCAATCGTTGGAAATAGGAATTACATACTCTGCTTGGTTGTCCTTGGGAAATAATTTGCGAGATATGCAAAAATATAGGTCACTTATAAAAATTTGTTGAATTACAAATAATAGCCTTCAGAGCAATTTCTCCACAAAAAGTTTCAGAACTCAAACTCAATTACAAACTCCACAATTACTTGACAAATCAAAATCATCTTTCAATTTTCACAACATATGTCTACCAGAATCTTCAATAAAAATGAAGAAAATAGAAATACAGTATAAATCTTAGTGAGATTGATATAATATCAAAATGTATCTGACTAATTAATTTTTCATTAGAAATATCAAATTTCAATAATTGTAAATCCACCTGAAATTTTTCTTTCACATTAAGTAAATATTGTTGAAATATCTAGAGGGAGAGCCACCGGAAAAACATTCATTAGTGGAGCTTCATAGCAAAATAGTGTTTTTTAATATCTAAAATGAAGGGTATTTTATGGATCAACCAAATAGTTCCATTATGTTCATCAATATTCTCAATTTCCAGCTGCTGTTGGTGGTGACCACGTTATAAGTCTCATAGACGAGATATCCTTTCAGTCTCCCCCGGCCCCGCCACTGTCTCAATTAGACGACCTTGACCAAGATCTATTCTGTAATGGAGACAACAGGCCAGAACACTGTGGTCAAAATTGTATGTGTACCCATATGGTCGACATACCTTTAAATGCCATCGTTGAAGTAGTACTAGTAGATGAGGGTATGTATCGGCACTAGTAGAGTTTTCCAATTTGATATTGAAAATATCGTATTTTAATATTCATCGTCCAACAGTTCAATCGCCAAATCTCAGCCATCCTTTCCATCTTCATGGATATGTATTCAACGTTGTCGGAATCGGACGATCTCCAGATAAGAATGTGAAAAAAATCAACTTGAAACATGCTCTTGACTTGGACAGGAGAGGCCTCCTACACAGGCATTTCAACTTACCGCCTCTCAAAGATACAATTGCTGTGCCAAACAATGGATATGTTATATTTAGGTTTAGAGCGGATAACCCAGGTAAGTAACAAAATTCACACAAATTTATTTGTATCCATATCACAATTTTTGGACATAGGTGTGTCCAAACTCTTAGGAAAAAATCGGTTTTGATTGAGGTATTCATTATTAGCATTCTTTTTTTTTATTGCTTCGGAACCGGAGACTTCAAAGCAACCGTTATGTTTTTCCTCCCATATTTTCCATGGCACCCATCACCCTGTAGGAGTTTATATACGGCTTTTGTTGGATATTCGTTATATTATCTTGGACATAATTTGGCGTGTCCATAGGTTGCTTGGTGTGGTTCAATGCCTCACGTTTACATGAAATAAGGCGAATAGTCACTGTTCCTTTTGTACATTGCTGACAGCGAGAGAGATGCTTCAGATATCAGTGAATATCCCATTCACAGACCACCTCTACACTGTTGGATCAGTTCTTCAGACGGTTCCTTCATAAAGTTTTTCGTGTGTGCCTTTTCAGATATCTGTATCTGTATCTGTAGGGTGGATGTGTGTAGGCCCACAGAACTTAGGCCACATGTGACCCATTGTACATCCTCCCGAAGACTTGTCCTTCTAGCTCATTCATCGTCCATCCTGTCCTTTCCAAAAAGGTGGACAGGTCACTGAGAGACATCTCCTTCATATCGGCAGGTGTAGGCCAAGACTCGTCGAACACACACTCTCTTATTCACGATAACTCCGGACACTCGCATAGGACATGCCTGACAGTTTCATCTTCCTGTTCACATATCCTGCATAGAGGTGTGTCCACTAGCCCCATGTTATGGAGGTGTTTCCTAAGTTGACAGTGGCTAGTCAGAAATCCTACTGTTAAGCGTATTTTTTTTGGTCATCGCCAGATATTTCTTCGACGCCAGCTTCCCAGGGTCGCCCAGGGTGATCCTGACAAGACTGCATCCTTTGATTCCATCCCATCTCTTATGGTATTGAGCATGGGTGTAACACTTGACTAGTCTCGCAATTGTCGAAGTCATCAGGCCATAGTTGCCACTGGATCCTAAAATTCTTAGTCCAGCCGCTTCCTTGGCTGAAGCGTCGACAATGCGATTACCTTCACTCCTGTCATGCCCTTCAACCCACCTCAGGATAGTGTTATTATCTACCGAGGCTTTGGCTAAATCTTGGTGGTACTCTAGTACTAGCCCCGAGGTAACACGTTGTCTGTTCAAGGCTAATAGGGCTTGTCTGCTATCAGTGCAGATTGTTATGTTTTTACCAGAAATTATTTTCCTGGTTATTTCTTTTGTGGCGATTGATATACCAGCTAGTTCTGTTTGGACCACGCTGGTATTTTTCCCATTATCCACTTAATCCTTAGGCTTAGTGATCTGGAACACTTCACATCCTTAGCCTTCTTTGGTTTTCGAGCCGTCTGTATATATGTGTATGGCATTTGTAGCATCTGACTCTGTGTTCTGTTTTATTTGTACTTTGTAGGGTTTATTAAACACAAACCTGGGTACAATTGCATCACTGGTTGCCTACAGCAGAGGTTGCGCAGTAAACGTATCCATCACAATGATCTTGTTCCCTGTGAGAGTTTATATATACAGCTTTTGTTTGATATTCATTATATCATCTTGGACATAATTTGACGTGTGTGTCCATAAGTTGCTTGCTGAGGTTCAAAGCCTCAATTTACATAATATATGGCAACTGTCACTGTTCCTTTCGTACATTGCTGACAGCCAGAGACATGCCTCACCTCTATACTGTTGAAGCAGTTCTTCAGACGGTCCCTTCATAAAGGTTTTCGTGTGTGCCTTTTCAGATATATTTTTGCGGTTCTATTTATGTTTATCATCAACTCGTTACCAAATATGTCCTGAAATGGTTCCGAATCAAATAATTTCATACCATCACAGCTGATTCAGGGCTTGTATATGGAGATATTGATCCATATCTAGCAAACTCATTAGATTTTTTGTTTATTCTGATTTCTGAGTGAGCTGTCACCGAGTGTAGAGTTAATTTATTTCGATCAATCAGTTCCTTCAGTTCTTCACGGCACCCCCAGACGTTTCAGTGGTACTCTTGGGATCATCAATGCACCGAGTGCAATTTGGCTGATTTGATCAAATATTCCTGATGCATTGCAAGAATGCATACACTCTCCAATGGAAGACAGGAAAGTAGTGATTAAGGCACAGTACTTCTGCTTGGGGAGAACTGTAACATTCTGTTTAAAAATCTGTTTTTCCGTTAATCAGCTGTCGCCCCCATACGAACGACAACTTTCAGAAGTTGAGAAACTTGTACGAGCTAAGGACTAACGAGGTCTTACCTTTTAACGTGTGATTCCTAACACGGTTCCAGAATCATGCCAGCTTCAACCAGATACATTCTCTCGAGATAAATATCTGGTCAAGGCAGGAATCGAACCCACGGTTTTCCGATCGTGAGTCGGGCGCACTACCACCGCGGCCAATTCCACAATTCCACACATGAACCGTAAAGTTTGTTGGAGGTCAGTTCCTCTAAATATTTCAAAACTTTTCTGTCTTGATTTTGAGCAATTCATTCTTCAATAAATGAACCCTGATTCCATTCAGTTCAACTCGGCTTTCTTCCACGTTAGTCTTGATTGATCAGGTTAGTCCAATAGAAATTATGCCCAGGATTTGGATAATGAAGAGACATTAGATAAGGGTTCGTGTGGAATAAACTTCCTAAGAATGTTTTTTCATATGCATTCAATCCTATGTGAATCGCTACTTTCGCACAGGCACCGCTCTGAGTGCGCCGTATGGATTTTCCTGTAGTGCTTGTGTTTTGTCCTTAAAAAAAAGATACACCGAGGGGGGCTGTCAGGCCGGTACCGCCCGAGATTCAAAAAATGTTTATATGCTCTTGTTATTTGAAGTAACCTATCCCTATTTGATTTATGAAAAAATTTTCGTGTACAACACTTCTCAAGTTCAAAAAAAATGTTTGTCTTTATACTTTTTCATCAATATGAAGTAAACGGCTTAATCATGGAATAAACTCGTGTTGATAAGTTTATTTATGTTCTATTACTTCGAAAGTGCTGAAGGTCCACTGATAATTATTTTCGAAATGGACGTTTTGAACTGTCTAGTAAAGATCCTAATCAAATGTTTATATATGTCCTTGTCTGCTTCGATTTGCCAAGGAGTTTCGAGTTTTTTTGGCTTCAGCTTTTGGAATATGCTGATATAATCATATTGGCCAAACAGGGACACCATTTTCACAAATAATTAAAGAGCACAGAAGTAGTTTTTTAAACAGAAAGACCAATTCCACATTTGCAAACTATCTTTTAGCTGAAGGACATGCGTTCAGTCAAGAATACGATGTGTTACATTTTGAAGAGAAGAGTTTGAAAGTCAATCTTCTAGAATGTTTAAAAATCAGTAGATTCAGGAATTCGGGTAATTTACTTAATGATCAATTAGAATTGAATAACTCCCCGTTACTAAATATTTTTTCAAATGTCGAAACTGGGACATAAGGTCAGGTAATTTAATTCATTACAAACTTGGGTACAAACCAGGTACTTGAAATGTAGGTGCTTCAAATTGTAAAAAAAATGGTATATTAAGCATTGAATATGTAAAATATAGTTAGTAGGTAAAGACACGCGTATTTGTAAAAATTTTTAGTGAAAATCTCACAATAAAGTGGTTTTTTAATACGATAATCATATTCTTTTCTTAAGTTGACTAACTATTGATTGGCTGATAGACTGGCTCTACCTCCACACCCAATAATTGTTTTTGTTTTATTTTATATTAACTTAATTTGACTCAATTCGACTCAATATTTCTTGTCGAATGAATTGTTTATTTTTTTCATATTACAAATATAACGTTCATAGAATTCAGGGTAGATGATAAGGGAAGCAAGTTCTTTGTATTGTTTGTTATAAATGTATCAAACTTTAACCAAAAATAATTTGCCAATTAAAAAAATCAGATCGATATTTTTCACTATATTTAATATCAATAGTGCTTCCAGATGTGATTTAATATGGACCATATTTCACTGAATACTGGAAAACGTTATTAAACAAGAGGTTTTGAAATTTATACTTCTCCATCTTGATACAAAAAATATTTCATACTGTTTTTTAGGTATTCAAACTTCCACAGTCTGAAAAATAAACAAAGCTTAATAAACAGAAAATCTGTCGAATAGTAATGAAGGGAATCTTAAGAATTCACCCCGTACTACGTAAAAACAATAGGTATTAATTTCCGAAACGTTTACTATATGAGTAAATAGTGTATAAATTCAAATTTTTTTCCGTGGAAATTTTAATTTGTAGATACAATTTTTGAATACAAGTTACTGACTACTTGTACTCTTCAGTATTTTATATTACGCAGTAAATATTCGGAGTGTACTTCTTAGGTTGCCTTTCATCACACTTTAGCAGATTCTCTGGTGATTTAGCATTGCAGTAGAAGTCAGAGGATGAATTCCGTTCTGCAGTCGATGTCGAAGTTTGGCTTTGCAACCTTTAGATGGCTACCACATTTAGATGATAGCGTTGCTTATTTTTGAAATTTTATAAGATTGAATACTCAAAAAATAGCAAGAAACATTGACCCCTTCTCAAAAATTGTTTTCATAGAATATACAGGGTGTTTTTCAAACATGCGGAAAAAATTCAAGGGACTATTCCTTGGACTATTCTAAGGATATTTTGTCCTTTGATGATTTTTGATAGGGCGCTTCGTTTCGAAGATACGGAGCGAAAAAGAATTTCGACAATAACAATTTATTACCAAAAATTACATGTAATTTTTCTTGATCTAGAAGAACTATTGAAAATGACTACCCCTCGCTCAGATGCAAGAATACAATCTTCTCCTCATCGACTGCCGAAATCTTTGCGTTATCCCCAGCAAATTGAATGTCTGCAGCCGTTTGTAGTAATCGGAATGTTGTTGATGGGTACCAACGGAATTTGTTAAATTATTTATCACTTGCTAGGTTCAGCTATACTTGTATTTCGGCTATGTTGATATTACCAACATTCTTTGTCGCCCCCTATCTTCGAAACAAAGCGCCCTATCAAAAATCATCAAAGGACACAATATCCTTAGAATAATCCCTTGATTTTTTGCCCTGTATAAACGAACGAGTATTGATATAGTCGTACTTTCATCTTCAAAATTATTATGGTTTTCAACACAATAGTTTTCAATTCTTCATCTTATTTAACATTGTCGAAAACCCATCTGTCACAAAATAATGACTCTTCGAAAGTATTTATTATCATTTCACATAATATTGATGAAAAAGTTGTAAATCCGCATTGAAATCATCACAAACTATTGGAAGTCTCATTGGTAAATTCCCCCTGGGAAAAGACAAATTGAAAATTCAATGTAGATATCTTCTCTTATGAGTATGAAAAGGGCATATGTGTATCGTTTCGAAAAAAGAAAGGCATTCTTTTGTACTTTTTTAATCTGAAAACATTCTTGAAATATGTTATGAATATGTATTTTAAAGCGTGATGCAGTAAATGGTCACTATGTAAATTTGTAGCAATACCTCTAGTTCAAATTTTCTTCAAAACGATCAACCGATTAGATTCACAGTGTTCTCCAAAAAAAAGTAAATCTTGGGATTATCAAGAAGAATAAAGGTCCTTACGCTCTCGCCAACAGTAACGTGTACGTGAAAAAGCTAAAATTAAAATATAATAAAATAGGGCGGTAGTCGGTCGGGTTGACGGGGGTGCTTTGCTCCACTCACGCAATCGACCGCTGTGTGAATCGGTAGTTCAAGCCGCAGGCCGGACTATCGATTTTCATCTGCTATGGTCCAACCCGCGTTAGGAATCACACGTTATAAAGTAAGACCTCGTTAGTCAAGTTTCGACTTTCGAGAGTTGTCGTTCGTAGGGAGTGACAGCTGGTTAACGAAAAAACAGATTTTTCAAACAGATTTGAACAGAATAAATAATAAATGTAAAAATAGCGGTATTTTTTCAGAAATTGATTTTAAAAACAATCATCAAAGTAAACTATTTTGGATTACTATAATAATTGACATATAAATCGATAAAATAAAAAAAATTATTCTAAATCAGTATATTTGTCAGTACGAATATTTGTTGATTCAGCTGATGCACTTTAGATATCATTGAACAGATATTAACAGATCAGAATTCAATATATCTATCAGACACTAATGAAGAGGAGGTTTATTTACAAAGTTATTATGGAATTAAAACAGAAGAAATCTCCAGGTCATGATGGAATTCGCTCAGAAACGCTCAAATTGTTTGTCAATTAAATTAAAACGCCATTAACTCATCTAATCAACAAATGTTTACAGAAAGGCTGTTTTCCCAAAATATTCAAAATTGGAATAATAAAACCACTTTTTGAAAGTGGAGACAAAACAATGGTGAGTAACTATAGACCTGAATCACTGATCTCAAACATAGCCAAAGTAATAGAGAAAATTCTAAAAATAAGATTTTACTAGGAAATTCAAATTGATAACTGATCAGCAATACGGATTCAGGGAGGGAAGATCAACGGAAGATGCAATACAAAATCTAACTACTTGTATTTACGAAGCTCTTGACAAAAAAATTCCAGCAATGTGCATTTTCGTTGATTTATCCAAAGCTTTTGATACCGTCAGTCATACAAAACTCCTGAGAAAATTAGAGAACTGCGGAATACGTGGGAAAGCTTACGACATTTTCGAAAGCTATCTATGTGACCGAGAACAGAGAGTTAGTATCGATGAAATTATGAGTTATCCCAAAATTGTTACTTATGGTATTCCGCAAGGAACGGTTCTAGGACCAATCCTGTTTACAATATATTTGAATGAACTATTGCAGATACCAATGAAAGGTAAAACTTTGAGCTTTGCTGACGATACGGCTGTCTTTTATACATTCAACGTTTGAAAACGTTGTACTTCGCACTTGTCCAATCCCAACTATCCTATGGTATAATAGGTTGGGGAGAAGTGAATGATTGTTATCTTAGGAATCTAAATGTCATACAAAAATGGATACTGAAGATTATATTTAATAGGAAAAAACTCATCCAACTGCTGCCTTATTTAAAGAAGCAAATGTATGTGATATTCGACAACTTTTTCACTGGCTTATACCAAATATTACCAGAAAAAATCAAAAATATCAACAGTTCCCACATGTTTAAGAGAGAAGTGAAGAAATTCATTCTGAATACCGAAAGAGCTTTCTTTTCTGATTTTATTAATCAAACTATTTCAAACAGCAATTTAACTTAAGCATTTGTTGAGCAAACGAAAATAACTATGTATTCTGTCTGAAACTACTGTCTCTCTGTTAATAAGGTTATTGATTAATTCATCATTCATTATCTTTCAATGTTAGATCAAGTATTTATACAGTTAATCACAATGTATCCTTATCACGAACAAGCTATAGATTTCTATGGCTTCTGTGATTATCTTGTTTATTTTCGATAGCACTCTATGTAATGTATATCAGTGTATGCGATAATAAACATATTAATATTATTATTATTATCAAAAATAATTTCACATAAAATACACAATGTGCTGTAAGTGAACAGAAATACACAGTTGCGGAAGATCGGGAAAATGAAAACTTGAGAGAGAACTGAGAAAGAGCATAATGAGCCACGCAATAATAGAAGGAGTAAGAAATGTTGAACACAAATGTCATTTGTAAAGCAAAACATGTTTTTCATGAACCTTTTCGAGAGTTTTCACCTACCGCGAACTGAACAAATCATAGTTGTGATTGTATTCAGCAGTAACTTATCGGGGTGAACTAGAAGTTGGCCCTTTTTACACCTGGTACAAATTAAATACCGGCCCCTCTGTTTTTTTTTGTCTAGAGAGTAAGTATGAGTTATTGGTGAAAGAATTATTGATGAGTGACTACGTGTGTTCTACCACATGCCTTCAATCAGTATTACTGATACAAAAACGTGCAATACGATGCATTTGTGAAGTCAAGCGTAGGGACTCTTGTCGGCCTCTTTTCGCCTCTAACAGAATCCTAACTGTAGTCTTTTTAAGATAGTTGTTGGTTCACAGATGGATCAAAAACACCTTCCGGTTCTGGTGCAAGTGTTTTTAGTCGCAGACCCAGGATAGAGGTATCTTCCTGCCTAGGAACGTATGCGACTGTATTTCAAGCGATCATTTACGCTATTGAATTGTGTGCGAAGAGATTGGATAAATCCAACCTCAAGCGGCGTTGGTAGCTCTTGGCTCCTACCGAGCAACGTCTAAATTGGTAGCAAATTGCCAAAAACGACTCTCCTCGATAGGAAGACTTAACAGATTGTCTCTGGTCTGGATTCCTGGCCATACTGGCCTGGAAGGCAAGGAAGCTGCTGACTCCCTTGCAGAGGAGGGTGCTGCAAGCAGCTTCATCGGACCAGAACCTGTCATTGACATCGCTTTAGGCTTCGACAAACAAACTTTGAACACCTGGATGGCAAGAAGATTTATAGACTTCTGGTATTATCTTCCAGAAATGGCTCACTCCAATCCTCTCCACTCCTTCGAAGCTTGATACCAAACAGATTTTGTACTACAGTAGGGATGAACTACGATGTCTAACAGGCCTTCTTACAGGTCAATGTCATTTGAATCATCATATGCAGAGACTTGAACTGTCGGAAAACAGTGTGCGCCGCCTCTGTTTGGAGAATAATTAAACAGCAGAGCATATACTTTGTGCCTGCTCCGCTGGAGACTGAATCAGGTTCTTAGAGTTCGGCATTGCCGTACTCTTACCATCTGACCTGAAAGACCACTCACCATACAAACTAATCGGCTTCGTTAAGAATCAGGGTTTATTTGGTCGAGTGTGAATAGGTGTGAGCCACAATAAACCCTTGCGAGTTGCGGTGGAGGGTCGAATAGACCCACTCACTTTTGACCTAACCTAACCTAGTCTCCTTATTTATATATGAAACGATTTGCCTTCTCTTTGAAAATAGGAACTTGTTTAATAACTTGGACGAGCGAATGTAACAAACCAGGCAAAGATTCAGCTTCAAATTACCGCTGCCTTCTTCGACCCTAGTTAAAGTTTGCATCATTTACAACGGTCTCTACGATGATAATTTTAATTGGGTATGACTAACTGTAGTATCTACGATATTTTATTGATTTGATTTGTTTTCATTTGATTTAATTTAAATTGATTAATTTCCTTTTATTGACCACGATCTTATATCCTGAATGTTTCTATAAGGTTATTGTTGTTTACATGTCCCTCTCCAATTCATGTTATTACTTAATTTTTGTGACTTCACTTTTGTGATTTCATTTATATGTTATTCATATTTTCTGTCAATGATAATTTATTTTTCGGGCAATAAAGTATATTTTGAATTGAATTCATATAATACTAACCATCATGGACAAAAATTCATTCATTTTCCAAAAGTTCACAAAAGTTTTCTTCATTTTCTCATTACTTTTTCAGGTTACTGGCTATTCCATTGCCACTTTCTGTTCCACATTGCCATAGGAATGAACCTCATAGTCCACGTAGGGACCCAATCAGATTTGCCACCAGTACCTCATGGATTTCCAAAGTGTGGAGATCATTTACCTCCCATCTCGTTATTCCATTAATAGTGAAATTGTTTAGTTTAAGGATTACTTGACTGTGTGAAAGTGAAACTAGTGAGATTTGAATTTACCGAATAAGTATTACCTGGATGTTATTACACAAACCACTGTTAATGAGTCGCTTGTGGTATAATGAACATAAGGCTCAAGTGGAGGATATTCAGTTTATTAGTAAAGTAACATATACTCCCTGACTTGTTGACTATGAATCATAAAGGCTCAAAAACCTATATTTTTCCCTTTAAAATACAATCCTCTTTTGAAAATGAAATGAAAACCCTCATGTGATTGCTTATTTGACATGATTTATAATACTTTCTCATGACCAAATTTACTTCATCAATGTTCTTCTCAGGTTGTTTTATACACTTGATATTTCAAGAGCTGTAATTAGCGAAACTTCGAATATCAAATAATATTCATTCTTCTTCATATTTGATACATTTAAATTACCCTTTTGGGTTCCAACTTTCTGAGCACGCATAAACTACAGTCGCCCCAAATACAATAATGCAAAATTACCACATTGTGGTAATGTGACACGCAATGTGTCAAATTTGTAAATGCATAAAATGGCCACATTCATTTTTTTGCATATCTTTCCTTTTCTTTCTCGAGATCTCGCTTTTTTACGAGATCTCGCTTTTTGTTCGGGATCTCGCGTTTTATTTCGACTTTTGTCTTGAGGTTGAACAATTGCGGAGTAAGTCTTTTGGGTGATTTGAAAATAATTTTGTTTCGACATTGCTGGATGTGGAAATAATCGATTTGTCTAGTGAAAATCACGTGAAAAATGTCGTTATATCGAAAAAAAGTCGAGATATGAGAAAAAAGTCTAGATCTCTAGAAAAAAGTCGAGATCTCTCGAAAAAAGTCGAGATCTTGAATAAAAAGTCGAGATCTCGTGAAAAATATGATATCGGGAAAAACCGCTAGATCTCGAAAAAAAGTTAAAATTTCAAGAAAAAAGTTGAGATTTCGAGAAAAAAAGCGAGATCGCGTTAAAAAAGGCAAGATCTCGACAGAAAAGGCGAAAATTGAAAAAAAAAGGTGAGATTTCAAATAAAACTTGAATGTGGCACTACTACGTCTTCGTACAAAATTATATTTTACTTGCGACGTTACCATTAAAGTTTCAGATCGCGGATTACCGCCCTGCCTATCAAGAAAATCGTATTTACATTTTGACAAAAGTCATCTTAAACATGTTTGAGTATTTTTTCCACCATTTCACAACTTCGTTCTGGAAATAAAACTCGTACGACCATATTCGATCGAGATATCGCTCAACTGTCACTTTGTGAGAAAAGCATTCCTTTTCATAAATACAACCGTGTTCAAAATCCTGAAAAATGTACGACCTTCTTCATTAGTAGGGCAGTTTAGGCTGTTCGATTACTGTCAATTGCATTGACAAACCGGCTTTTCACCGCAAAGGTGTGATACTTGAATTCATAAAGTGTGCATGAAATTACAAATAACATCTCACTGCTAAAACTGACACTACACCATGGATGTTTAGTTTCTACTTCCATGCACTGCACTGACAAATAAATCTGAATCGTGTTTTTGAAAAGTGTCATCTCACTTTGTCTCTCGTACAAGCATGCTTCAGTTTTGCATCACCGTGTGTATGGGTCGACATATGTGACAAGGATTCAATATATGTGTGGATGCACCATAAAGAATAAGTTCCTCTCTCGCACATAAGCTATAACTGAAAATGCTTCATACTATAATTCCAAAATAGTAGGCACTGAATTATCAGAATTAACAGACGTCTTGGCCTTAATCTGTCTCTTGCAGTGGCGTACGGAAATTATACTAAACAGATGAGAAAAAATTATGATAAAATATATAGAATCATAACCTTGACAAAAATGTTTTCGTTTTAATGCAATGATTTTTCTGAGAATTCAGTGCCTACTATTATGGATATTACTATAATACTTCATTTATGGTGCAATGCAATTGAAAAAAGAGAAATAGAAGGCAATATCTACAAATAATTTTATACATCAATATGTAGCAAGTTGGATAGGAGACTGAATATTGATTGTCGATATAACATCAATTTACTGAAGCCCCAAAATTTACAAAATCTTTCAAATATCATTTCGCTCAATCTTTCTTGCCAACTGAAGGGTAAGGTACATTTTCAATATCCTTTCCAAAAACTAATCGACCAAATTAGATTATAAAAGTATGAATAATGTGAAATGGATTTTTTTGTATCAAAAATAAGAAAATAAGATATCCGTTATCGTTCGATCCATTCTTGGAGAGTATATAGTACTTTCTTGTAAGAATTAAAAAAATGTCAAATGATTTTGTTTTCTTCGAGATAATTTCTCATTTCTAAAAAAAACCCTAATGATATATCTTCATAATTATTAAAGTAATCACCTTCGAGAGTATTTTCATTATCATCATATAGAGGAGTAATTCTTTCATAAAATTGTCATTTAGTTGAAAAAATGAACAGTATGAAATATGAAAAATGTATTCAAAAATAATTTTTTGAATTCACTAATTTTTTTTCAAAGTATCATTGAAATATATTCCTTCATACTAGTCTTGAATGAAACAAAATGTAAATCATGTGAAAAATTCAAATATATTTCAATAAAAATAACTGAAATGAAAAAATTGTTTCACTCAAAATTGAATTTTAGTAAAAACGCAATAAATAACGTTTCTTTTCACACAAAAATGACAATTAGTAGACTTCAGCAGAAAGCATATTGCCAAATACAATTAATTCTGTTTCAATAAGATCAGGGAATAAAAAATGATAAACAACGTCAAAAGTAGTTGTAGCGATAGTTAGATAACGGGATGGCGTGCTTTTACTATGGGGACCTGGAGCCATATTCTGGAATTACTTGCACTTTTGCGAATCGTATGTACGTCGGGCAATCCGAATTCCAAAATCTGCAAGTCGCACTATACTGTTATTCTGTTACATATAGTCTTTTAATATTTGGTCACAATAATTCGTTATTGATAAAAACCAGATTCAGACACCTATATTGAATCCGTATTTCTTTCAATCCGATGTGGGACGACTTCGGAAGAAAAACAAACACTTAAGTTTTAAAGTAGGTGCCTTCATTGGAAAGGGTAGTCCGATACGACAATAAACGATCGCTACCGATTACTGACAAGTAGTCAAATCAAAAGTGTTTGTTTTTAGTCCGATCTTTCATTCCGACGGAGTGTATAATAATGAATAATAAAATTGATAAAGACTTTTTGATATTTCTTGTGAGAGATGAGCCTCGCTTGTGGAACCAGCGAAACAAGGATTGCCATAATTGTGATATTAAGCCTAAAGTATGGAACGTTATTGGGGACCAATCGATGGTAAAAGGGCTGATGCATGCTCTAAAGTTAGACTGGCCAGTTATGTCATTTTTTATACTTTCAAGAATATAGTTAAACATTCCATAGTCATACGATGGTAGTCCTTAAATTTATCCGGGTAGTTTCTTAAAAGTAGGGAAGTTTTGAAAAATTCCCCTTCAGATTTATCTTCATTAAACTGATGCACCCATATCTTTTGCCTACGTCTCCTATTAAGGAGAACATTCTGTTCTTGTATAAGCCACCACAAAAAATCATCTTCGGGATCACTCATAATTACTCCCAAAACATAGCTTTAACTGTTAACCTATCGGGTCGAACTAAGTCCAGTGTAAGCAGTTACAACGGACGGCATCCGATCGTGGGGCGTCCGATGGTCGTCCCACATCGGGTCGGGAGAAATACGGATTCAATATAGGTGCAGCCTAAGACGAACTTTCGGGCAAGACGTTTAAAACCGCATGTTTCAAATCGACAGATATATATCTAACTCAGCCATACTCTGAGTGTGTTCCGCGGAACCGTATAATTCCGCGATACTTATGTAGGGATTCTGCAATGAATTAGAAACAGATTGAAAAAACACTTCTCTCTAGTCGTACGTTTTGACGCGGCACATTACGATTCATGAGGCAAAGCCAAACTCAGTCGCCTCCCACCACAGTATACTTTGTTCGTTCATACTTTGTTAAGCCGACACAAACGGGCCGCCGTTCGAGACAAAGCTACCGCTGCCTTGCCGGAAGGCGGCGTTCGGCTACTCCAAGGAATCCGATGCCAGCCATTTGGGTGAACGTGGAATTTTACTAAAGACGCCATCGTTGATATCAACTTGTGAGCGCGCAGTCCCTTTAATAAAATCCGTCTCTGATATTTTTGAGAATATTCGATATCGAAGCTAGGACCATAGTAAAAATCAACCAGTACGTCCACTCCCTCTACTTTCATTCATAAATTCACAAATTTAAGGATATTATAGAAGATTTTGTGGTAAGCTACTTATAATCAGCTACAGAAACGTAAAACAATAATAACAACAGCGAATAAATAAACACAATATCAATTTCCGACTGTTTATTATAACTAATCCGATGCCCGTGGTAGCGTCGAATCCTTCGATACTACTGCACTGAACGCGTTGGATGAGAATCTCATCCTATGAGCGGTAATAGGTCCCCGGCAACTCGGGCGGATCACTTGGTAAGAGAGCATACTGTTTGTATCATTCTACTGTGCTAGGACCACAGTATGCTTATATACAGTAGTCCCACTTAGCGTCGGTCCCTTTGATGTTGGTTGGTTTTTATTTGACACTAATGACATTTCTCTCTGCTACAATCTCAACCAAAGCGTCTAAACACTGCTCAACATAACAACTATTCATATAAACTGCTCAAAAAAATACAGTCGATGAAAACCATGTTGGGCATCTTAGAAAATTGTACAAATGATAATTTTGCATTTCTGTAATATTCAAGTAACCCAGATCATTTGGACAATGATGAACTATGTTTCAAGTAGATTTTAAAAATTCAAAGTAAAAATTGACAATAAAATCACTGACAAGCCTAAATGCATTATGACTATACCTTTATATATGTTTTCTGACAGAAAACAACTACTTCTTCACCTAATAACTCGACATATTGTAACGAATTCATGAATTACCTGTCTTAATCAAATTTATTTTTAACAATATTTCACTATCACAACTAATTTATATACAACACTTAGTAACTAACGCTTAATTTATCTCCACAGTTAGATTCCTTTCTTTAATTGCACGATTCACTTTCTAAGTACAGACTACTCCTCGGGACGGAGAGCGACCTTTTTATATCGTCAACGAACGTTCCGGATTTCTCTGTGGATTTCGGGACCCATCCACACCTTTCCCGCTGTTTCGGGAAGCCGGCCCGGCATCGGTCAGGGCCGGCTTCAGACTCATTACATTGCCCCCTTCTTAAAGACGTTTCGCCATCGAGATGTCATCCTTGGCGTGTGTGTTACCTGCAGAACTCTCCATATTTGCACTGTGAAGTTCGATGGAAGTAACACTCCACCGTCTTTATGCTCGGTCGTGGAAGATGGTTACCACACACCAAAATCTGGATGCCGCTGGATCGAAAGATCGTTTCCAACATGCTTCTCGCAATCCTCCAGTCCAGCCTGTCGAGCCCAGAGGCTAATTTCGGGATTGCCAACTCCACGAGATTCTGGTCGAGCATCATCTCCTTCAGTCTAGTAAGACTTCTCCAGACATCTTCATAGGACGGTTTGTCTCGAGAATGCTTCTTGGTCACCAAGTAGAAGATGTTTCTCTGACCCTTCTTCAACTGTAGCACTCCTCCGACTTCTGGATTCTGTTCTCGTAATGTTTGAAGCTGACCGAACTCCTTGTTGAATACCACAGCGATACCCTTGGACATTTTGAGATCCTCTGACACGCAGTGAGCTAGTGCGTAATCAACTGGAACCTTGAAAAGGTCTCGTGGCTTTTTTCGAGTTACCCCATGTACGAACTTTTGTCCGTTCGAGTATAAGAACATGAATTGTTGGAACTTCATTCCATCCTCTGGTGGTCTGAGGGCACGAACTTGGTCGTGATTTGCAGCATAAGGAGCCAGTCTATTGAAATGGACGACCCTAGGCTTTCCTCAAGGTGGCTTATGGATTCGGTAGACGAGGTCATTAATCTTTTTCATGATTTTGTACGGACCTTCCTACAAGTTCCGCAACTTCGGTGATAAACCACGGCGTCGCTTAGGGTTGTACAGCCAAACTAGGTCACCAGTTTCGAATTCTCCAGCATTCGCCTTGATGTCATAGGCCTCCTTCATCCTATCGCTGGCACTCCGGATATTCAGGTAGACTCGTTCATGTATGTCGTCTATTCTCTGCCGAAGCTTACTGACATAGTTTTTCCCCGCAGTGTCTTGTTATGGCGGTGCCCCAAATTTCAGATCGCAAGGAAGCCGCAGCTCTCGGCCCATTACAATACTGGTAGGGGTTTGGTCGTTTGACTCGTGTTTATGGTCTAATTCATTCGTTCCACCATTCCATCGGACTGTGGATGTAAGGCTGTGGTTCTGGTATTTCGAATGTCCAACAGTTTACATATTTCTTGGAACAGGTTGGACTCAAAATTTCTGCCCTCGTCCGAATGTAGCTCCAATAGGACATCGAATCGACATATCCATTCCTTCACCAGGACGTCAGCGACGGTAAAGGCTTCCTGGTTGGGCAGGGCATAGGCTTCTGCCCACTTGCTGAAGTAGTCCATGGCTACCAGGATGTATTTGTTCCCATGGTGGGACTCCGGGAACGGGCCGGCGATATCGATGGCGATTCTCTCGAAAGGACTACCCACGTTATACTGGCGCATTGGAGCTTTCGGTCGTATCCTAAGTCCGTTACTGGCAGCACATACAGCACACTTTCTGCACCAGTCCTTGACGTCGGCTTGACAATTGACCCAGTAAAACCGTTGTCTTACTTTCTGGAGGGTCTTCGTTACTCCCAGATGTCCTCCAGTGACTCCATCATGGATTTCTTTGAGCACCTCCCGTCGTCTGCTCCTGGGTACCACTGTCTGGTGCCTTTCTTCCGCACCGTCTTCAGACTCCAACACCCACTTCAGAACCCCGTTTTCCAGAGTAAGGGAGTGCCATTGTGCCCAGTAGGACTTGACCACTGGCGAATAACCTGCTACCTCCTGCCACGATGGTCTTCGATTACTTTTCTTCCATCCGATGACTAAACCAAGATCTGGGTCTTTCTCTTGGTCTTCCTGGATCTTATTATCCTCCCAGTTGTCGTCTACAGCTGTAGTTCTACGAGTAGCTGCTTCCTTCTCTTCTGCTCGTTGACAATGTGAGCAGTCATCGGGGCAAGGTCTCCGTGATAGGGCATCTGCGTTTTTATGGCTAGCCCCAGCTAGATGTTCTATTTCGAAGTCAAATTCTTGTAATCTCTCAATCCAACGCGCTACTTGGCCCTCGGGACTTTTGAACTGCAGAAGCCATTTGAGAGCTGCATGGTCCGTTCTCAACAGAAATCGTCTTCCATACACATATTTGTAGAAATGCTCTACACCTTTGACTACGGCCAACAGCTTTGCCTGGTGACACAGTAATTACGCTCGGATTTACTGAGTGTATTGCTGAAGTAGCCAATAACTTTCTCCTGTCCATTCTGGATTTGAGAAAGGACTGCTCTAAATCCCACGTTGCTGGCGTCCGTATCCAAAATGAACTTCCCGTCAAGTAGGGGATAGCTCAAAACAGGGGCGTTGATCAAAGCTCTTTTCAACTTCTTGAATGAGTCTTGGCATTCCTCAGACCACTGGAATTGGATCTGCCCTTCTGCGAGGCGGGTCAACGGTTTGGCGATGTTGGCAAACCCCAGCACATATCGGCGGTAGTAGGTGCATAAACCAAGGAAGCTCCGAAGCTGATGTATATCTTTTGGAATGAGCCAATCCCTAACTGCTTTGATCTTTTGTTCGTCTACCGCCACTCCAGATGGCATTTCTTGGGACTAAGTTTCAATCCAGAACTCCTCAGACGCATGAATACCTCCTCCAGATTTTTCAAGTGATCGTCGAACGATTTTCCGACCACAATTATATCGTCGAAATACACTAGACACGTCTTCCACAAGAGCCCTTTGAGAACCGTTTCCATCAATCTCTCGAAGGTCGCTGGAGCATTACAAATCCTGAGCAGATGGTGAAAGCAGTCTTTTCTCGATCTTCTGGGGCCAATTCGAGAAAATTATGAAGCCGGCTAGCGTGTCTAGGGTGTCGTCGATTCTTGGAAGAGGGTAGCTGTCTTTCTTTGTCACGTGATTTAGTTGGCGATAATCCACACAGAACCTTGTCGAGCCGTCCTTCTTCTTCACTAACACGACTGGGGAAGACCAGGGGCTGTCAGAAGGTTCGATGACTCCTTCTTTTCCCATATCGCTGACTATCTTATCTGCCTCTTCCCTCTTGGCAAGAGGGAGTCTTCTAGCCGATTGCCGGATTGGTCGGGCATTCTCAGTGTCGATTCTATGCTGAACTACATTCGTTCTGCCGCCTTTTCCTTCTCCAATACCGAAGATTTCCTGGTACCTCTTGACTAACTCCCTCAATTTAGATCGGTGAGTTGATGGTATGTCTTTGGAGGAAATGTCAATTAACTTCTCCAACTCTCTAGGCAAGTTGTTGGCTTGGCTAACTGAACTGCGTACACTCCGTATGACAGAGGAAATGGGCGAACAGGGCCCCAGCATTGTTCCCTTCTTCAAGGTCACGGGAAAGTAGTTGACATTCATGACCCTGACCGGCACAACTTTATCAACACGCAACAGGGTCTTCCCCAGTGCGATTCCTCGTCCAACTTTCTCATCCTGTATCTTGGGCTCGAACATTACCACATTCCCGCTGCTCGCACCACCGTCCAAGCGAGCTTCTAGTATGGTTTCAGCCCTCTCAGGTACGCACACGTCTTCGGCCAACAGGACTCTAATCGTCCCTCCCTTCTTCCATGAAGCACCAGCTCTTCTCCGCCGACACGTAGGACGCCGTCTTGAAAATTCAGCTCGAACCCTCTGGAATTCATTATGTCCATTCCAATGATCGCATCGTCCTCGATGTCCGCCACCAATGCACGATGTTTCAATTTTGTGCTGCCCAACACCAATTCAATGGGTAGTTCTCCAAGTACATTGGCTGGCTCCCCTGTTGCAGTGCGTAACTTCCAGCTTGACGGTTCAATTATTGCCGGTGTTTTGGCAAAGGTTGGCCCAAGAATGGTTCTCGTCGCACCTGTATCTAGCAGCATGGTGCAAGGCTCGTTGTTGATGATGCCGTCTACGAAAACATCTTTGTCTTGTCGTTGGAGAACGGCAACATATGCGTTTTTTTGAGGGGCTTGCTGGATACAGGTCGACGATTGCCCATTCTCATCAACCCCCTCGTTTTCCTGATTAGGTGACGATTCTTTGAAAGCTGGACATTTGCTACGCACATGTCCAATTTTCCCACAGTTCCAGCATCATATATTTTTCCTCTCGGGCAAAACTTCTTTCATTACTTTTCTGATGGTGGCCTCAATATCTGCAGGCACTTGTCCATCTTCCTCGATAGCTCGAACTTTGTTCTGGCTCTTGCAGGATTGTTTTGCAGCCTCAAACTCCAGAGCGCTTGCCAGTACATCTACGAGATGTTTGGGATGAGCTAGCGTCAAGGCCTGCCTCGTTTCTTGGTCGCGAAGTCTATTCAAGAATGCCTGAAATGCTAACCGCTCCATTACATTTTCGGGTGTAGCAGGATATGCCAGACGGACCAATCGAGCTATGTCGGCTTCAAACTCCTGTAGGGATTCTCTTGATTTCTGGCAGCTGTTCTTGAGCTGTGAATGGTAAACGTGCTCTAGGTGGGCCTGTCCATAACGCAGCTCAAGATGCTTTACAAGTTGGTCATAGTCTTCCTGTTCCTGGGCCATGAGGGTTCGCGGGATATTCGTTGCTTCTCCACGCAACGCCAATGTTAATGCTGCCGCCTTTTCTCCTGCATTCCATCCATTCGCTCTGGCCGCTGCTTCAAATTGTCGGCAGTAGTTTGCCCAAGGAGTTTTTTCGTCGAACTGGGGCGGCTTCATGGAGAGCTTTCCTGGTTCAGAACTGAGTTTGACATCTTTCAGTTCCGAAATTGAGTTTTCAGTAACCGTTTCTGTGGGGTGGTCAGAATTAACAATTTTGTTTTGCAACCTGCTAATTGTTTTCTTCATCTCGCTGATTTCTGCCTGAACTTCGCCTTTGATTTCTTCTACTTCTGTGTTCATTTCCTTCTTGATTTTATCTATCTCTGTTTCAATGGTTCCTATTCTTTCTTCGAGTAAGCTCGCCACACTACAAAGCTCTTTCTTCAAGCCTTCTGCATTCTCAAGAAGTTCTTCCTTCAAGCTATTCGAATTCTCTAAAAATTTATCTTCCAAACTTTTCAAGACTACTCCTCGGGACGGAGAGCGACCTTTTTATATCGTCAACGAACGTTCCGGATTTCTCTGTGGATTTCGGGACCCATCCACACCTTTCCCGTTGTTTCGCGATCAGACATGCGTTTGCTGACTGGGACATCGGTCAGATTCATTACAATATATTGAAAAATGTACAATTGATATTGGAATCTATAAAAGTGTAGATGTCTAATCAACCCCGAATAATAGCTGCGTTGATCAAAAACAGTTATTCTAAATGAAACATGTCCTATTAGTCAGCAACTTCTTATATAATGTTAACGTTTCGGAAACATATAAACACTAGGTATTTGAGAAGTATTAGACACAATTTACAAACTTAGAAAACGTGTAAAGTATAAAGGAAATGAAAAAGTTATGATTGCATTTTGCACTGTTGCCAATGTGACAATTATTGTAAAGGCTCAGGATGTGGGGTGTACTCCAGATCACTAAGCCTAAGGATTAAGTGGGGAATGGAAAAAAATACCAGCGTGGTCCAAACAGAACTGGCTGGTATCTCAATCGCCACAAAAGAAATAACCAAAAAAAGAATTTCTGGCAAAATATAACAATCTGCACTGGTAGCAGACAAGCACTATTAGCCTTGAACAGACAGCGTGTTACTTCAGGGCTAGCACTAGAGTGCCACCAAGATTTAGCCAAAGCCTCGGTAGATAATAACATTATCCTGAGGTGGGTTAAAGGGCACGACAGGACTGAAGGTAATCGCATTGCCGATTCTTTAGCCAAGGAAGCGGCTGGACTAAGAATTTTAGGACCCAGTGGCACCCACGGCCTGATGACTTCGACAATTGCGGAACTAGTCAAATGTTACACCCATGCTCAATCCCTAAAGAGATGGGATGAAATCAAAGGATGTAATCTTGCCAGGATCACCTTGGGCAACCCTGGGAAGCTGGCGCCGAAGAAATATCTGGCGATGACCAGGAAAATCTACGCCTTACAGTAGGATTTCTGACTGGCCACTGTCAGCTAAGGAAACACCTACATAATATGGGGCTAGTGGACACACCTCTATGCAGAATGTGTGCCTTATGTGTGCTCTATGTGAATGAGTGCCCGGAGTTATCGCAATAAGAGAGTGTGTGTTCGGCGAGTCTTGGCCTACACCTGCCGATATAAAGGAGATGTCTCCCAACGACCTTTCCACCTTCCTGGAAAGGACAGGATGTACGATGACCTGAGAGGACAACTCCTCGGGAGGATTTACAATGGGTCACATGTGGCCTAAGTACGTGGGCTTACACTCACCCTTCCTACTCTACAGATACAGACAGAGAGACAATTATCGTAATCCGACATGCTATTGTAGATTTGACAAAATGGTCACTTTCGAATGAAATACGTGGAATATTTCTAAGGACCGATACCTCATTCAGTAATATTCCTTCAATCAGAATTTGATGGAATAAGAGACCACCTTTAACATTTTTCCACGAGTTGCAAAATAATATACCACAGTAGGTTGGGTAAAACCCATGAAATTCGGAAACTATGGAAGGGTTGCGTGCCTGTCTTGTGGAATTACTGTATATAGGTATGTATACTGTGCTAGTACTATGAAAGCGACAATCGCGCTTCGACACTCAGTCAGACAGTGAGTCGACGATTAGCGTTCGGAGCGACAAGTCTACCTGCTAGAAACGAAGTGGTTATTGTTCTACTGCTGTATTCTGATTGTATTTGTACATTCCTTCTTTGGATTAACTTTTTTATGCGTTGACTATCGTGCATTATTTTGACCCCACCATCCTGACATGTAACATTATTAATAATAACATTAAAAATAATAAAGAGAAATGGAACGTTGGCTTGAAGACGGTAAAAGTGTTGCAACAGTATATACAGTATACAAAAATTACCGATCCAGACGATGATGCAACGACGTCAAATTTTACGGTTTCAAAGGCAGAAAAGGTAGTATGATGAATCATATATAAGTTTCGGATTTGTTGATCCCAACGGCTCACCTCTCTGCATGCTGTGTAGTGAACTGTTTCCTAATAGTTCCATGGCACCTGCCAAGTTACGCCGACATTTAGAAACTGTACACCCCGAGTCTAAAGACAAGAATAAATAATTTTTTGTATATAAAAAGGAACAGTTATTGGAAAGTTAAAAAACTATGATGCATTCAACCCAAATTATCAATGGAAACGTCACGAAGGCATCATATTCAGTAAGCTATCGCATTGTACAAGCAGCCACGAAATCAAAATACCGCGATAGGCTGGACACCTAACCGAATATGTCTCCGATCTAACCCAATATCAATCAACTGATGAAAAATTAAAAACAGTTTCATACCTCCCATTACTTAGACTCTTTATTTTTTATTTTCTATTACTATACTTGTTATTGAAGTAAGTAATAAGTAACTGTTACATTGTACTTTTATTACGCTCATCAATGAAGAATACACTTTTAAAAACTATTATTCCATTGTAGAGTTCCGTCAAGTACTTCAAGTAGTTTTGTTTGCTAATACATTTACCTGGCTCAGGTAAATCACGTGAAGCGTGTTTATGTCGATTCAGTTCATCTGCTGTGTTATCTCTGTACCTGTAGAGTAGGGAGGGTGAGTGTAGGCCCATAGCACTTAGGCCATATGTGACCCATTGTATGTCCTCCCGAGGAGTTGTCCTCATAGGTCATAGTCCAATCTGTCCTTTCCAGGAAAGTGGACAGGTCATTAGGAGACATCTCCTTTATATCAGCAGGTGTAGGCTAAGACTCGCTCAACACACACTCTCTTATTGACGATAACTCCGGACCCTCGCATAAGACATGCCTGATAGCTTCCTCTTCCTGTTCACACATCCTGCCTAGAGGTGCGTCCACTAGCCCTATAGTATGGAGGTGTTTCTTTAGCTGACAGTGGCCAGTCAGAAATCCTAGTGTTAAGCGTTTTTCCTGGTCATCGCCAGTTATTTCTTCGGCGCCAGCTTCTCAGGGTAGCCCAGGGTGATCCTGGCAAGACTGTATTCTTTGACTTCATCCCGTCTCTTCAAGGATTGAGTATGGGTGTGACGTTTGGCTAGTTCCGCAATTGTCGAAGTCATCAGGCCGTTGGTGTCACTGGGTCCTAAAATTGTTAGTCCAGCCGATTCCTTGGCTAAAGAGTCTGCAATGCGATTACTTTTACTCCGGTCGTTCCCTTCAACCCACCTCAGGATAATATTATTATCTACCGAGGCTTTTGGCTAAATCTTGGTGGCACTCTAATACTAACCCTGAGATAACACGTTGTCTGTTCAAGGCTATTAGGGCTTGTCTACTATCAGTGCAGATTGTTATGTTTTTGCCAGAAATTCCTTTCTTGGTTATTCCTTTTGTGGCGATTGATATACCAGCCAGATCTGTTTAAACCAGGCTGCTATTTTCCCATTCCCATTTAAGTGATTTAGGCTAAGTGATTTGGATTAATCTCCACATCCAGAGCCTTCTTTGGTTTTTGGGCCGTCTGTCTGGTGTGCTAATACTTGTACCTAAATTAGGTAAATGGTCAATAATGTTTGTTGACCCTTTTCTACCTGCCATCATGATATTGGTAATTCTTAAACTTTTTAGAGAATTGAATCCTATTTGAACACGAAATTCTCCGCCTCACTGCCCCCAACCAGGGACACCATAGCCGACTAGTACGGGAGGCAATTGAGATCCACAAACCCACGAATAATATCAACAGAAAAGAAGAAGCTGTGAACCTCAACCGAATATGGAATTACATTCTAAGAAGTTCAAAAATAACCAACATCATGAGGGCAGGTAGAAAAAGATCAACGAAACAGGTGACGGTATTAGCACACCAAACTACCTGAATCAACATAAATACGCTTTACGTATTCAATACTCAGTCATCGGGGAGAAGAACTCAAGATATATGAGAAAGCTAGCCCCTCGCGCCAGCGAAACGTCAGAAAGAGATTCTAAAAAATCAAACCCAATTAAAAAAGTGACAGAAGTATATACATAATGTATATTGTTGTGCAATTAGGGGTCTGAACTTGTCTCAAGGTTATGAAATGTTTTTTACGGCGGCGTTCTATGGTTTCGACACTAGACGGAAGTGGTACCAATGAGATGATCTCACCGTTGTGGTAACACAAAGAACGAAGCAAATAATCTTGCGTGACATCGCGTCTTGAGTAATTTTACTCAATTTTATAAATTCATCAAACTTTCAGTCATACTAATTCATTTTTCTTAACTGCATCTCTAAACTAGATTTGAAAAGTGCCAAAATATATGCAGGTATTTTGCTCCTTAGTATTACCTCCAGTTACGGTGTTCAAGTGGTTACATTATCTTATGTTGAAAACTTATTGTTATCATAAATTGAAATCCAGGTCACTCTGAGCTAGGCAAACTCTTTTATTGTTCGTTTGAGGTTTACAATCCGTTTAGCAACTTTCTTACGAATTCACGTATTGCACTTTTTGTTACTTCGCTAGTGATGTGGGTTACCCAGATGTACCATTAGCATGCAAATTTCCACCATCATTTTTATAGTCTTCATCTTAATGGAGGCAGGATCCTTCTTTTCACTATCATTCTGGAATACATTTCAATGGTTATTGTTGATGCAGATCATTTTTTCTCACTATGGTTCTGGGATAATTTTCATGAGTTAGTATTGTGAGTGTGAGCTTCTTTTTCTTTCGGACGATAACATTTGCTGGTAACGTGTTACATCAGTATCATCATCACTTTCTATTTCTTACATCAACATTTTTCAGAGTTCATACTCACTCATGTCCCACAAGTAGTACGGAAAAAACAGTTTGCCCCTTACAGAACTTTGCTCCCGATTGCGACGTACTTTGACCTCTGCACTGTATTCTTCATTTCCATAATCAGTTATTATAATTGCTCAATTGTTCTCTGGATAATCATAAGTTTCATCCTCAAATCCGAAGGATATCTTTTTCATCCAAAAAAATTTGCTTGAGACTGTCACTTGATATTTTCTATTTTTTCTCCTACCATTTTCTCATTGAAATCATCGAGTGAATATGTATAACATTCATTCATCTTATGCTCTCTTGTCATGACTTCATCATCCTATGATATCTGGTCTTGACTTCACTTTTCTATCTATCCTTCAGAGTTGACCACTTTTTTTCACCTAATTGGCCCAAATTCCTCATTATTGATGTAAAAAAACAACATTCAAGTGCCATTCCATCATCTCCTGATTTCCTGTCTCGTTTCCATCCCTTGCTCCTGTTACGTTGTTCAACGGGGGTGAAAAAGAAATTTGGTTTTGGAATGAAAGTTAAACCCCCCTTCGGCATATTCCAACACCGTGTTGATAACAAAAATATTTTTTTTGGTCACTGAAAAGTTTACTCAAATGACCACTCGGCTAGCTCAGCAATTTGGGGGTGAGTATGGAGAATAAATCCACCAAAAGGTGCTGTTCTTGATATTTTACAAAAACTTTATTGAATCTCTAACAGGTTTCAAATAACATACAATGACAAATAGACAAATATCAAGAGAGAATATGCATGTTTGTATCAACCCAAAGTGGTTTTGAGGAGTATTTCTCAAAGCAGAATAATTTTGGCTCTTCAGCCAGTCATAAAACTTGGTTAGAAAAAATTATCCAATTCGAACCGTCAATTCTACAGTCCACGAGGACTAGTTCGCAGCCGGTTCCTTTCTATGCATTGGTTTTTTTGGCCTTTGAGAGTGTCGTCAACTTTAAGTGTGCACAATATCGTTTACTTCGACTATACGCCGGATGAGATTTGACTAGGTGATTGTTTAAATAATTATTATTTGTTTTTTTTTATTTGTAGTTCCATATAAATACCATAAATATACAATCTATAAAAATGATAAAAAAAAACTACAAATAAGGCTAGAAACAACATGTACCGGAAGGGTACTGTTGATTTCAGTTCTAGCCTTGAAGGAAAGAAAACTAAACGAGAGAAAAAAACAAAGAAAAAAGAAGAGAAAAAAAAAGAGGAAGGAGAGAGAGAAAACATAAGCAGCGATGAGATATTTTTTTTACAGCACTTAAATGAAGAAACTTTACTAACTTTATATTTTTGTGGAATATTATTGTACAAACTATATATATTATAACTGGTGGTTCGATGGGATGGCGGAGAAAGTAACCCTTTAAACCTCAATTTTAGAGTGTGTACATCGCTACGAAATCTCATTTTGTTATACAAATATGATGGACATTTGTTAATCAATATTTTATGAAAGAGGGTAGCCGAGTGTAAAACATGTGTATTTTCCATAGTCAACCAATTGGTTTCCCTAAGTTTATATGAAATTCTGTCATATTTTGTAATACCATATATATATACCTAAGACATGATTTTTGAACTCTCCCAATTCTTAAAATATCTTTTTTATCCAGGCATGAACCATACACAACATCACAATATGCAAAATGACTCAACACAAGAGCATTTGTTAATTTTACTTTCAAACTTATTGATAATAAATGACGATGAGGATAAAGCATTTTCAAACTCATGTGACTTCTTTGAACACATTTTGTGACATGTTTCGTAAACCTTAAATTCACGTCCATTTCGATACCTAAATTTTTTGCCACGTTCGTGGGGCATATTACTGTATCACCAATAACAATATCAATATGTCTCTCCACCAAGCTACGATTAGTACCAAAAACAAGCAGATCAGTTTTGTTTGAATTAATATTGAGGTTATGAGCTCCAGATGCTGGAATAAGACGAGCTAAATCTTCATTCAATTTTTGATTAGCAGTAGCAACGTCATTAGGGTTAAATGATAGATATAGTTGAGTTGTTTCATGCTCTGCAGAAGTATCAGAACGACTTTGATCTTTTTCGATTTGTCAAAACTAAAATAGCAAATCTCTTTTTTCACTTCCAATCAACAAAATTAATCACGTTACACCGTGATATGTCACCATAAATACATGAATTCCAACCAGGGTTACAGTTGCAATTCGAAAGGGGATCGTTTGAAATTAAATGAAAGGTCAAACCATTTTCGACACAGCCTATTGATCTACCGCTAGAACAAACCATAAATGCAGATGCTGCAAATGAATTGACGAAAATACCTAATACATATCACGAATTCAATTTAACCTCGTCAACGTTGGTACAAAAGCCATAGCATTCATATATGGCACAAAAAGGAATAAAAAAGTTTCAAGACATTACAGTTGACCTTGAGAAGAGTAAAATAAAAAGAAATTCGTTACAGCCCGAAAATGTTATTACTAATATCAAACAGATCATCAATCCCTCTTCAAATGATTAATATAGAACTGAATATCATNATACAAACGAACATTGAACAACTTCTACTTAATGTACAGAACCGTGGAAATTTGCTGCGTGAATAATTCATTACAGAATGTTCTGAAGAGGCAGACGTATTTGAAAAAAAAACTATAAAAAGAAATAAAATTCTGACTTTTGTGGATGCAGTACCAAAAAAAGTTGCTATTTCTGGAAAATTGAAAGAAGTTTGTATGCAAGGCGACTCATTCGCACAGTTGCTATTAATTTAGCTCGAGCAAACATTGAATATTGATAAAGTTTTGTCGTATCCACTTACACTAGTTCCTTTAGCTATGTGTCATATGAATGGAGTCATTTGTGAAACTCACAAGTCAGCTTTACTAAAAATAATTCAAAAATAAACTGATAGCAACACACAAGATGCTCAATGCATTGAAAGAAACGTCACCTTCAACGGACAAGAGATTCCGTGGACCAACGAAGCTAGATACCTGGGAGTCAACCTAGACAAAAGATTAACGTTCAGGTGTCACGTACGGCAATAGGAATGGCGAGATCTGCCCGACAAAACCTATTACCAATAATAGGCCGAAGAAGCAACATGGGATTGAAAGTGAAGCGGTTGATGATAAAGACTGTAATATTACCAATAATCCTGTATGCCTGATCTGCTTTGGGCCAGTGCCCAGCGACATACAGAAGACAGATCCAGTCGTTTATGAACTCGTGCGTAAGGGCCGCCGTAAACGATCCAAGATATCCAAGAATTCGAGCACTAAGCGATCACCTACACAATGCACTGAACACGGATGACCCCGGATTCCGAGAGAGGGACAAACACAAGAGGTCAACGAAGCAGAACCAGAGGCCACACCCGAGAGTCGCTATCAGGCGGCTCCAGTTAGTATTAAAACTTCTCAACCAGATTTCAAATTCACTTCATTTTCAGATTCACTGGGAAAAAACACTTGCTTGCGACATAAAGACTCTCGTCTCCGGTTAGTTTTTGGGTACCCCTTGTGAAAATTCAGTTAGGAAAGTCACGATAAAAGAAAAAATTAGATTAGAAAGTAAAAGCACTTGAAGGCTGACTTTCGACTGGAAGAGGTCAGACATCAATCTTGCTGAAGTGTCCATCAGTAAGTTGAGAACCGCTCCGGAGGAGCGGGGGTGGATGGACAAGATGGGATGTTCTGCATACAGTAACCATGTGGGGAAGATTTCAAGTTCAAACAGGGAGGGGGCATGGGGGTTCAGCTAATTTATCTAAAGAATTGAAGAACACTTACTTCAAAGCAGTCTTAGTGGAATTTCTTGGTGGATGAAAATTAATTACAAAATAATGAAGTACTAAGAACTATCGATCATAATTTATCTTGACCAGCTCTAGAAGAAGCTGAGGCGAAAATTTTATTCCACGTTTGTGAGGTAGATTTCGATGCTCAGGGTACCATAGAATCTCAAACACTGATATTTTCATCATAATGCTCGGGTATAATGCTATTAAAAACGATTAGAAGATTACAATGCAAATTGGTTCCGGAAATACCCAAAGATTCGTTAATATCACGAAATTATATGAAAAATTGAGAACCGATTTGTGCTCTGCATTGACAGGGTTCCATGCCCTCTCAGGCTGCGATTTTAGAGGAAAGAAAATAATAAGCCTTTACATTTGTTGCGAAAATCTTAGGCACATATAAAAGCATTGGGTAATATTACAAATATTCCGAGTTGTTGATAAGACGAGGTATTCATAACGATTGAAGAATTTGTTTGTCGCGCATTTGGGGCCATGCTCATCTTCACGACCCTTCTCAATTATTTCCCACTGAAAGAATGGAAAGAAAAAAAAAAAAGAGGAATATGTCTTGAAATGGTTAGAAGGAGATCAAGTACCCCCATCAGTAACCAGTATGACGTGTTGCAGCGAACATATTGGTGTTTTTTCAAGGACACAACACAAGAACTACAGAAAACTCCTTAAAAACGCTCTCAGAGTGGATCCATTTGGAAAAACTTTCTCGGGAAGTTTACTCCACAAAAATGCCGTTCTCCAAATGAAATAATTCTTAAACAGTGAAGTTCGAAGTGTATTGAGTTGAACCTCAAAACAATGAGCATTCACAGGCCGTCGCGTATTTCTGATATGCACCGCTTTTGGTGGAATTGAATGTGCCAAGTCAATTGATCACTTTCCGTGGAAGTATCTATAGAAGAGAGACGAATCTCCAACCTTTTTTCGATGTTCCAGACTATGAGTATCAATGTTGGAAGTGATGTTTGCGTCTCAAATCTGGATGGAAACCAGCATCTTCAGGGTATGTTTAGTGGGCGGAGCTCCATACATGAGAACAATATTCCATAGAAGGTCTGATCTGAGCTTTATGAAGTATCAAAAGTGGCTGAGGTACGTACATTCTTACTTATTCGGAACAATGTTCCAAGCTTTTGAGAAGACTTTTTGAATTCTATTCATTCAAGTGGGTTTATACCAAAATTTCAGCATAACAAAAGACACAATAATGGTAGAAAAGACTACTCAATTCTGCTGGGAATCACTTGTTGAAAGAAAAAAAAAAACACTTCTTTAATCCGTTAAGCCGTGATAGAGTAAAAAATAAACAACAAGTGATAACGTATTCAAAAAACACTTTTCAATGATAGCTTTCTACTTGAAATTTCACAAAACCGCAATACATATTTCGCTATACAATAGCATCAACGGGCGTCACAATACTGCTTGAACAAATTCTGTGTCATGCTTTTATAATAATTTGAATCATTATGACTATCGCTACCTGACAAATTTCTACATGATAAATTCATAACCTAGACTATTTACTTTTTCAGAAAAAACTCATAAAACTGAAGAATAATGAAAATAATGTTTACCTGAGCCCTCATTTTACCTAGTTTTAAGATCTATCCTACCAATTTATTCAACGCAAACTAAATTAAATGTTGGAAAACTATTCAAATTTATTTGGTCATTGAGCAATAATCCCGTCTTCCTGTTCAAAAAACTACTTCTATTCTCTTTTATTATAATGGAAAAGTTCTTCTGATTTATCCGATATAAAATTTTGAATAAGTATCACAAATCAACTTGTATACACCCGATCTATCAGACACTGGAGTTTTTCTTTATTGCTTTTAATGACAACTCAAATTTGACTGATTTCACCCAAACCCCGCAAGCCGTTACCACATAAGTCCATGTTTCTCCATATATTGACTTACTGCATCCATAACATCTGCACCTTGCGAAGTCGTTTCAAGTTCTTGTGAAAATAGTAATTCTCCTTTGAACATTTTAGCCGCGGGTCACATTATGTCGTGTCGACTCATCTAACATATTTATTAGGATGGCTTCGCGGACCGCTTGGGATGCTTTCAGGGACCACCAGTGGTCCGCGGACCACCGGTTAAGAACCACTGCTCTAGCTACTTGTCTAATACTTGTCTGCAACTTCAACTCCGTTATTTCTGACAGGACGGGATACCTCATGTTTCTGTTATGAACAGAATCTGAAGTTCGAAACTTATCCCTTAACGTATTGATGGTTCACGTTGTAGTCTGGATGATTCATATTATAAATTCTTGCAGCAGCTTCAGCTCATTCATTATTTGGATAATACGTTGCAACAATTTCTATTCTTTCTTCAGCAGAATAAACCATGTTGGAATACAGTGAACAGTGGCCAACTATTTACTTTACATTCTGCGACAATTAGATTCAACAAAAACTACCAGTGCAGAAAAAAACTAACAGTATCGTCCATTTCAAAACCTTTACCACTAATTAAATACATTCTACAAATCGAGAAGACCTGCTACAGAGAATTGTTCGGGAATGCCAATTTCTGACTCCGGACATATTCAGTAATGTAGGGAACAGTGTCATTGTTTTTCGAGTTTGAAAGCCGTGGATTTTTGGAATTTCTTACTGATGTTTCGCTGGCGAGAGTGGCTAGCTTCTTCAGAGGTTTAACCATTATGGCTTGCTGTCTGATGACTAACTTTTAGGCTTCGTAACGCATATAACGAACAGGTACAAGTACAGATACAGGTACCAATAGAACTGATTACCTGTCAAGGCATAAATACGTTTTACGAAGCCAAAAAGTTAGTCATCGGACAGCAAGCCATGATGGTTGAACCTCTGAAGAAGCCACTAGCGCCAGCGAAACGTCAGGAAGAAATTCCAAACACTTCATCCGTTGATTGTGTTGCCATTGATATTACTTTTGTTAATTTCCACAATGAAATAAGCGACAGCGAATTTTGTGTTTTTTCTTAAATAAAACGTTCAATTTTTCAATAACGAATGAACCAATTTCGAAAAAAAATACCGAAATACAAGAGGGTAGTTGCTGATCGCAGGGGGTGAAGTTTCGAGTATGATTTCCATTTCAGAATTAATCCTCCCGTGTTCTTTGAAATTTTGGATCACACGTCCGTTTCTGACTTATAGTGGGGTCAAGTTTTCGTTGGAATATAAGCAAATTCAACAACTCCATCTAATAAAGCACTCACACACATTGATTACTTCATGATTATTGTAGTTATTCCACTTAAGTATTTACTCGTCATGTGTCTCAAGCCGCTTCTGCAACTAATTTTTAAACTGACAAATCTACTAATGCAATCGTTACTTATAGTTAGAGCTACTACGGTCGTGACATCATTATACGCTATCGGATAACTGAGCCATTGCCGGTGCATCTCCGACAACAGCTTGCCATTAAACTCCTTCTCAAGATCATTGCAGGTGGATGATCGAAGGTTTTTTCTTTGGAAGTAGCCAAATGCGATGGATCCAATTATTTTAAACAGTTCCTTCTTCTCTGCGGAACAATCAATTTCTCATTTGGAGTTGGTACAACCACACTCATCTACTCGCCTATTGAAGTACATCTTACTTTCTTTTCTATCTAGCCTTCTTCTTCTTTCAACTGGTAATTCGTAGATGTTATTTCTTGATCGAATTCATTGACTTTTCCTTCGCCCACTGATTCTCTCGGCTGTATTTGCTTTATCCAAGTACCAAAGATTCCAAAGATAATACTGTCAAAATCATGTCAGGGTCATGTTGATGCTGTTCGTGATTGACTCTCATGAAGATAGCCCAGCCCATCTCTGGAATGTGCTTCAGGCCATCATCTTTTTTTTGGCATGTTCTTATCTCATTTCTGGCCCTCAGGTCCATTCCCTTATGAATATCGATTGTTTTTCTCCTTTCACGGGGGTTGCAAAGTCTGAACTAGTCATTAGCAGTATCCATTTTCAACGTCATCGATCTCAGAGCGAGTACTGTACATTCAGAGCTGTACATTCGTCACTAACGGGTTTTGCCCTGAATCTGGAATCGGATTGGTGATCTGTAGTCTATCTTCGGAACGCGATGTTTTTTTTGTCAACAGCCTGCTTTGTCTTGTTCTTATTCTTTGTTGTTACTATCTTCATTTGGGTTGGAAGGCCGTCGTAGTTTGGAACTGCATTCTAACGTTTCGCCAGCACGAGTGGTTGGCTTCTTCAGAGGTGTGTACATCTCGATGATTCAGCGATGACTGGTGATTTCTAAATCGTAGGTTGTATTTATGTTGACTCAGGTAGTCCGCCTGTCTTGTTGATGACATCACTATAATTTATTGGATAACTGAGCCAACACCGGTGCATCTCCGACAACAGCTTAACATTCAACCCCCTTCTCAAGATCATTATAGGTGGTTAATCAGCGGTTTTCTCTTTGGAATTAGCCAAATGCGATAGAACCAATTATTTTCTTTTCATGAAACCTTTCCTTCTTCTCTGAGAAACAATAATTTTATATTGCCGCTCCCCAGGCTGATATTCCATAATTCAAGTGTAGTTCAACTAGGGCATAATATAATATCCGAAGCAGATCAATTTTCAAAATATTCGGTAGATATTTGAACTTTGACAATGTACTTCGTAGTTTTTTCAAGACGAAGGCGATATGGATGTCCCATTTCAAATTACAGTCTATGAATATTCCCAGATATTTAATATGTTGGACCATCGATATTGTTTGGTTGCCATCTATTTGAAGGGTGTAATATTCTGGTAAGTTCTTCACGTATGAGGTGAAAGGTATGAAATGTGTTTTCTCGATGTTCATTGTTAAAAGCCGATTTTTAAACCACTCTTGGATTATTTTTGAGTCTCTTGTCAAGACCTGGTGCTTTCTTTTTCTTCAATTCATCAATGTATCCATATATTTCACTATCATTTGTCTCCACTGAAAAAAATTAATTCATCGATTGATTTAGAGCCTGTGGATGTATACAATTATATTGTTCAATTGCTTTTGCAATTTTTTGTCCTGTACTCGAGAAGAAATTATTAAATTCATTAGCCATCTGTTTGTTATCGGTGAGAATGTCACCGTTTTCATCAATTATTTCATTTATAGTTTCATTTTTCTGTGTTTTCGCTGTTATTTCATTCACACACTTCCATAGACTTAACGAGCTCTCTTTATTTTTTGAAATTTCGTTCTGATAGTATTTCTTTGCTTCTTTCATTATATCATTCAATTTGTTCATGTATTTTTTATAATTTTGTATATTTTCATCAGCTGGGAATTTCATTTTTATTGCATATAATTCATGCTTAAGGTTAACTGATTTCAAGATGCCATCTGTCATCCATTTTTTTTTTCCTAAATTGAGAATTTTTTATTTTGATATTCGTTGTACTTTCTTTTATGTGTTTTTTTATTGTGTCTATAAATATGTTGGTGGCAGTATTAATGTCACTGCATAGATACACTTCTGAGAAATGTTCTCTTTTTATAATATCAACTAATTTATTTTCATTAATGTGTTTCCGTATTTTTTTATTGATATATTTATGTTTTATTTCAGACGATTTGAGTCTAACAACTTGAGCAAAGTGGTCCGTTATACTGGTTTGTAGAACGATTGGTATTATATCAATGACGTTTCTGTCATACTTAATGAACATATGATCTATGCAGGTCTTTGAATCTCCTTGTATTCTTGTGGCTATATTAGCATAATCGTACTCACTCAAAATATTGAGATAATCATTCTTATCTTCATTATCATCACCCAAGATATTTAGATTCATGTCAACAGTTACGATTTGTGTATCAGCTCTTGTACAATTTTTGAGGTACTCTCCCAGTTTTTCAATGAAAGATTGTATATTTGTTGAAGGTGGTCTGTATAGAGCTAGAATTGATAATTCCCAATTATTTCTCCCAATTCAATCGTTTTGGATATAAAATCAATGTTTTTTCGAACATATATCACAACTCCATCATTTTGGTTGTAAGGGACTTCGTTGTATATAATATGATGGTTGTCTATATTATAGAGGGTAACATCTTCAATTTGAGTTTGAGTTTGTCTCTTAGGCAACGGTTTGAAATACACACTTCTTTTTATGCACACACAGATCAAAAACACAGCTTTATTGCCAGTACTTTGTATCTATCAAAGAGAGTCAAAGAGAGAGCATAGCAACGTCCGTTCTCGTTCAATACAACTCAATATGATGATTCAAATGACAGTGTCCTGTAAGAAGGCCTGTTAGACATAGTAGTTCATCCCTACTGTAGTCCAACAAATGTTTGGAGTCAAGCTTCGAAGGGTGAATAAACGCCTTGGAGTGAGCCAAGCCTGGAAGATTCTGCCAGAAGTGCATAAATCTTCTTGCCATCCAGGTGTTCAGTGTTTGTTTGGCAAAGCCCAAAGCGATGCCAATGACAGGTTATGGTCCAATGAAGCCGCTTGCAGCACCCTTCTTTGCAAGAGAGTCATTGCCTTCCAGATCAGTATGGCCAGGAATCCATAACAGAGACTATCTGTTAAGTCTTCCTATCGAAGAGAGTAGTTTTCGGCAGTTTGCTACCAATTTAGACGTTGCTCGGTAGGAGCCAAGAGCTTCCAAAGCCGCTTGGCTGTCCGAGAATATTTTTATTGACTTGTGAGTGAGGTTGGATTTATTCAATCTCTCCGCACACGAATCAATAGCGTAAATTTCCGCTTGAAATATAGTCGCATAAGTTCCTAGGTAGGTAGATAACTCTGTCCTGGGTCTGCGACTGAAAACACCTGCACCAGAACTGGAAGGTGTTTTTGATCCATCTGTGAACCAACAACTATTTGCTTTTAATATTTCCTTCTCCCGGAGGATCCAGTCCTCTCTACTCGGGAATAGTACTTTATAAGAAAGATCGTAGTTGACCCGTATTGTAATATATAGCTGAATTTGTTATTACAGTGGCTACAAAAATCGATGAAAAAAACTGTACTACAATTACATAATAGAAGGCAATGAATTCTCAAAAATATTATTGCATTAAAACGAAACAGTTTTATTAAAGTTGTCATTCTATATATTTTATCATCATTTTTCCTCATCTCTGTAAGGGACAGATTAAGGCAAAAACGTCAGTCATTTCTGAGACTTTAGTGCCTACCATTTTGGAATTATAGTATAGTGGAGAATATATCAAAAACAGTCACTAATATTCTCGATCTGAAAAGATATTATTATAGTTTCCTAAAATGTGATCGGAGTTGTTCACTGAAAAGCAAACACTCGGAAATGAAAAGGTGGGCAAATTGCAATAAGTGTCGCCACGTGTCGCCAGTATGCTTTTCACTTGCCCGTTGACTTTCTGTTTTGATGCATATGTCACATGCTGCATATTTCTTCATATACAAAGTTCATACTATAATTTCTGGACTCGAATGGGGTAAGTTGGAGTAAATCATATGCACTGTGCGTGTGTACAAAAATGTATAAGGTAATAGGTAAGATGGTAAAAAGCGCCCTCAACGATATCGCGATCGTTAGAATGACAATATTCCTTTTTATCAATCATTACAGTGACTTTTTCAATTTTGTCACCCCTCTTAAATTTCATGGAACATATTTTTTACTCACTCATTTTGGAAACCTTAGGAATTATTATATTTTTTGAGTATTTCTCCATTAAGGAATTCGGCTTAAATTGATTTAGAACTATATTTTTTGCTATTTTGCGACTTTTACCACTCTCAAGTGAATCTAACTATTGAGTAGAAAACCTCAAACTTCCACTTCAGTAAATTCAGAATACAAAATCAAGCATTCTAGACTTTCATGGGCAAATTTTCTTATCAAATCATCAGTTGGGATGATGACATCTCTGTGAATTGCCATTAGGGCCAAGGCCATGCCCAGATTTTTGTTTCGGGGGAGGGTTCGGATCCCCCGGATCCCCCTCCTGGGCACGGCCTTGATTCCATGCTTTCCGATAAGTACTATTTGATATATAATGAACATAGCAATTATGTATTTCTGGAAATACATTGGAATCGTCGTCAATTAGCTTGTGCAAATTCGCACAAAGAAACTTCTTGTGTCCAGATTAATATGACTTTTTCTGACGATGATGCTTGAAATTATCTGGTGTCGAAGATAACTTACATTTGATATCAATATAAATTGATTATCTTATACCTTAATGGAAGTATTTCATTATTAGTGATGTTTTATTACGAATCAAGTGATCTCTTGAACTAGCCTGTGTAATGAAATATTTTGGCAATATATGAGTTAAGAATGATTTTAATCGAAATGCCAAAAATTTCGATACTTATTGAAGGTGTTCAAGTTCTAAAACAGCGGGAAAAAATTATTCGACTTTCCAATTCTTAATTTGAATAGAAACACAACAATTACTTGAGTAATATTTCTAGATTAAAATTTTTTAAACATTCCATCATATCACGCAGATGAATAAGAATTTCCCAATACAAACCACTGAATGCCAAGAGACGTTTTGAATATGTGAAAAATAAAAAGCATTTACGTAATTTCGTCGTCATAGAATCATTATCTATATCTGTAGAGTAGGGAGGGCGAGTGTAGGCCCAATTCACTTAGGCCACATATGACCCATTGTACATCCTCCCGAGGAGTTGTCCTCCTAGGTCATCGTCCATCCTGTACTTTCCAGGAAGGTCGACAGGTCACTAGGAAACATCTCCTTGATATCGGCAGGTGTAGGCCAAGATTTGCCAAACACACACTCTGTTATTGACGATAACTCCGGAAACTCGCATAAGACATGCCTGACAGTTTCATCTTCCTGTTCACACATCTTGAATAGAGTTTCCTCAGTTGATAGTGGCCAGTTAGAAGTCCTAGTGTTGAGCGTAGGTTTTTCCTGGTCATCGCCAGATATTTCTTCGGCACCAGCTTTCCAAGGTCGCCCAGGGTGATCCTGACAAGACTCCATCCTTTGATTCCATCCCATCCCTTTAGGGATTGAGCATGGGCAACCTCCTTAACGTACAGGTCCAGAGGGGTCAGACCAGTAATTAATTCCATTGCCGCGGTTGGTGATGTTCTCATGGCTCCTGTGATGTTTAAACAAGCCAATCACTGTATTTGATATACTTTTTGAATGAACTTTGCTTACGGAACTTCCGGTTTCCATGCAATGGCTATCATCATGATATGACTTAATATCATAGAATCATTATTGATAAGGCGATTTTGGTTTACCGTCAGGCATAATAATTCGCGATTAATCAAAAACTTGTTTCCTAGCTTCAAACGGTACAAGTGTGAAATTACCAGAATCACCACAGATGGAACAACAACATACAGTGATTTTGAAAATGGCAGTTTTACCATTTTTTCCTCATTCTTATCTCATACAATGTCAATGAAAGTAGAATCATTCGTTGATGATTGAGACGACATTGACTGACCTTCGGAGGAAGATGATTGTATGAGATTTCGTGTCATTACAACTTTGATTTTTTTTCAATTCCCGAAGACGTGATGCCACGTGGCTTTTTTATAAACGAAATGTTCAAGCGCTACATCGCATTTCAAGAATTCTGATATTTCTTCTGATTCAATAAAATTTCGAGTTCCATGCAGTTGCACTTTTTACAAATATAAATAACTCTATACATTTTTGCATCCTATAATCACTCATTGTGTACATCATGAAACCTACAAAATTGAGAAAAAATTATTTGACCAAGTGAGACTAATTAAAAATGAAACTAGTTAAAAATTGTTGAAAAGCATGTAGAGGGGAACTTTCAAAATAATTCCACGTTCAGATGAACATAGTTTCAATTGCATAATTGTTTTCAACATTAACAATCTAAGTGAATTGATAAAGATTCACCTGAAAAAGCTGTTTTATAGCGAAACACGTGTTTTGTTTTTATGAAGCTATATAGTGAAAATCTCACAGTAAAGTGTTTCTTGAATACTAAGTGAATTATGTTAGGGATGTTTGGTTAGATCAATTTTCAGCTTTCATTCCCACATACAACTAACTTTGTGAATTTGCGTTAAGACAATATTTTACATTAGTATGTTGGAATAATCATAAATACATAGCAAGAAAACAACATGACGAATTCAAAATGAGTGAGTAATGAGTATTTAACAATTTCAAACTTCCATTGTCCAATATGATTCTAATATGATTCGAAATCTATGAAGGAATAGAAGGAATAGGAATAGAATAACTAGCTGAAATATCAATTATATTGAGCAATAAAACGTGAAATGGAAATACATCGAAGACAATGGTGGATATTAACAATCGAAACGTCGAGTAGTAACTTGGTTTGAAATCTTTTTTTATTTTTTTTTCTCTGTGGTCAATTTCATCTTTTATATATGATTATATTATTCGTTTTATTGTATTTTCATTTCAAGTTTCATTATTCACTACTCGTATAATTGGGCGCTACGCCCAACGATTTTATTATTTTTTTTCATCTGATCAATACCGTAGATTGTTGAGGAGAGTGGTGTGATGACTGCTACCTAGGACCTTCCAAATTATTTTTTAGTTTTTAGTACATCATCTACATCATTATAATTTTTTTTTTCAGTAAAACCGTTCAACATAAAAACTTTTTCTTCTTATTTTATTCTCATTCAATACCCACGGGTTCAGTTATACAGCCAAGAAATAATCTTGTGCCGCTTTGCTATTTGAAGGTTTAATTTTTTGCTTAAATCAACAATGATATCGATATAGACTACTAGGTCTATGAAAACAGAGAAAAAAGATAATCGTTTCCCTTATGGATGATGTATTTGAAAGAAAAATAGTTTTTACCATGGACTGACATCAAAATGACGTTTCATTACTAGTGTTCAAGGAGTAAAACTCGGAAAATAGAAAAAAAATTAAGTTTTTCAGTGATTTATCACGATGCTTTGAATAAAAAAATCTGAAATGAAACACAGGAAAACTGATGAGTTCACCTTTTCAATTTGAGATATTCGAGAAATTGAAAGTTCTATTATCGTCTTTGTTCTTGAAACTTGAAACGTTCGAATCCGTTGAAAAATGTCCGATATATGATTTTTTTTCAAAAAGGGGAAAAATATAAGGAAAAAACTGTAATTCGCCTTTTCGACCACTGGAAATCTGAAAATGTATGTCTTTTTCAATCTTGAACCCTGTCATTGTTTCTGTTGGAATACCATTGGGGGCACTTTATACCATCTCATGCACCAGCATATGTTCATTGATTTTCAACGCGAATAAAATGAATGAAAATGAAAAAAAACACAGTCACGCATGAGTAGGTAAGAGTGAAAATTTGAGTTGACCAAACTTCCATTTGAAGAGCTGTGTGTATGTGGAATAAACTTCCTGAGAACGTTTATCGAAATGAATTCAATTTCCAGCGATTCAAATCCAACCTGAATCGCTACTTTCGCATAGGCACCGCTCTTAGAGTGCCTTGTGGATTTTCCTGTAGTGCTTGTGTTTATCCTAAAAAAAATATACAATTTGTTTGTCTTTGTGAAAACGGTCAAAGGCTAAGATCGATCAACCAATAATCTGGACTAGTGGAAAATTACGTGCAAATAATACTCGCTTTTCACTCCATTTGTTTGGTTACGGTCTTCTGGTTGAAGCCACATATGTGTTTTTTGCTCATTTTGGTGATTTCGCAGTTTTAAGTTTCTGGCAACCAAGTTTTATTCATCATTTACACTTGTTATTACGAAGGCCAGTGAACCAGAAACAAATGAAGTGAATATTTTCCAATCGCAATGATACTCTATAAAAAAGTATTTTGGAGTAGTTATTATCAGTATCGTGTGACCATGTGCCAGGGTGGATACCACTTGTACTCAATCAGATTTTCAGCAAAAATTCAGTCTGAGAATATAACAATCGCTCAAAAATGAATGTAAACTGAAATATCTCAACCTAGTTATAATTATTAAATTTTCTGTGAAATTTTACTCACCATATCCTTATTGTAGTCTCATCCGTATCTGAATGAAGGCGTAAAATATAAATACAAATTTATTATTTCAAAAACTGTTGAACAAATACAGAATGTATTGTGATAAGGGACGCAAGGATTTGTATTCGCGTGTGTATTTTAATTTCTTTAAAACATAGACACAATATACATGGAACATAATGCTGCGACTCTGTGGTTACTCAATAAGTAGTATATATAGAGCGTTCCAACGAAAACTTGACTCCCCCTATAAGTCACAAACGGACGTGTAATCGACAATTTCGAAAAGCATGTCAATTTTGACTTTAGGGGGACTAATTCTGATATGGAAATGATAATACTGGAGTTTTTTCTCAACACCAAACCGTTATTTTGGCACCTCGACAAGTGTTTGGATCACCAAGTGATCATCTTCAAAAGGAATATCTTCCTCTTCAGTTCACTATTCAACATGAAAGAACTTTCGTCTTAAAAAGATGTATTGTATAATAGGTTTGGGTTATTGGTCAATTTCTCGCTGAACACCTCACAAAACTGTAGTCGACGATCAGGATCATCTTCGTTTAATTCCTGAATTAGCCTTATTTTGAATGAGTGGAATTTGTAGGCTTTCAAAATCCGAAAAACACTAGTAGCTAATACACCAGACGCTCTAGCTCTGTGGTTCTTAACCTTATAGTCATGCGGGACCATTTGACAAAATTTCTGTCAGGCCATGGACTACCAAGTTCGTTAATCAGTTTGTAGTTAATATAAAGTACCTTACGATAACTACAAATGAATACAGTGTAGTACAGTAAATAAATGGAATGGTTGTTCTAATTCATCTATAAATAAAATACGCATAAAATTATTCAATGTACTTTAATCATTAGGTAAAATCTGTAACTGTTACAAAAATTGCTTTATAAATCAATGCGATTTTTGTGATTGCATACTCTTCACCAAATTCTGAATTCTTGGTTCAGTGTTACTTAAACTTAAACGCATATCAGCAGTGGCATCCAATCGATTTCGGTGCTTGTTTTCAATAATAAGAAGCGCCGAAAACATAGATATGTCGAAGAAAATAAAGTTAGGTAACGAATAGCAATGTCTCGAAGTTTTGGTGAAGAAATTGCCTTTTGGCTCCAAAATTCTTCAAGATGAGTTCCTGATTCGAATGTATCTTTTAAGTTGCTATCGTGTAGCATATCAATTATTTCTTCTTGAACTTCATAGGCACCTCAGAAACGTTTACAATAAATAGATTGCAGATCAGTTTTTGAATACTTTTATTCTTGCGGTCGGGAAAATAGCGATTGAATTCAATTTTTAAGTTTCTTAAATGTAATATGTTTTTTTGGATTTCTCCTTCAATTCCAGCACTCTGTCCATCAATAATTTGATTAAACTTATCAAACACTTTCGACCTTGTTGATCCATAGCTCGATTTTAGCGATGAACGCACTGATTTTATCTTCATAAGCAAAAATATTTCTCATGCCTTGCAACTTCAAATTGCCCGATCCTTGCAGTAGAAGATTTAATTCATTCAGATGCGCAAAAAAATCGACCAAATAAGCAAAATGTATTTGAAATTTGGACTCGCAGAACTGATCAAACAACGCTTTGTTTTTCTAGTTAGTTAAAATATTTTTACTTCCTCTCTTAGTTCGTACAACCTCAACAACATGTTTCCTTTGGAAAGCCAACGCCGTTCCGTGTGGAAAAGCAAAGTTTCATGTTCAGAGGTCATGTCAGAACACAATTGTTTGAAGAGACGAGTATTGTTGGCATTCTTTTTCCGACCAAGCGTCTTCATTTCAATCAGGTTGGAACCCAGCTCCCTCACCCTTTCACCTGATTTTTGTCGAAGAAGGACAAATGGGTTCATGACTGAGGGTATATTGGCGGTATAAAGTCCTCAGATATCAGTACCGCCCTTCACGGGGTACCCCTACCTGGTTGGTGTGGGATGGATGAAAAATCTATTCGTCCGTTAACGGGGGACATGAGGGCCTCATTTGACAGAGTGTCGGGGCCTTCTATATCGGAAGGGGTCATCTACAGCGTAATCTAAAGCTTCTCCAACTAACTGCATTCTTTTTAATGAAATTTACTACTTTTATAGCTATTTTCATCGTCAAAGCAAAGCATTCTGGAAGCGTCTTGGCAGCTAGTGCTTGACGATGAATTACGCAGTGCGTCGTAATTGCAAACGGATTTCTGGGTTTTATCAATGCTGCAAGATCAGAGCGAGAACCAAGCATAACAGGAGCACTGTCCGTACAAAACCCCGCAAGCCGTTACCACATAAGTCCATGTTTCTTCATATATTGACTTACTGCATCCATAACATCTGCACCTTGCGAAGTCGTTTCAAGTTCTTGAGAAAAAAGTAATTCTCCTTTGAACATTTTAGTGGCGATTCATCTAACATATTTATTAGGATGGCTTCGCGGACCGCTTGGGATGCCAGTGGTCCGCGGACCACCGGTTAAGAACCACTGCTCTAGCTACTTGTCTGATACTTGTCTGCAACTTCAACTCCGTCATTTCTGACAGGACGGGATACCTCATGTTTCTGTTATGAACAGAACCTGAAGTTCGAAACTTATCCCTTAACGTATTGATGGTTCACGTTGTAGTCTGGATGATTCATATTATAAATTTCTGCAGCAGCTTCAGCACATTCATTATTTGGATAATACGTTGCAACAATTTCTATTCTTTCTTCAGTAGAATAAACCATGTTGGAATACAGTGAACAGTGGCCAACTATCTACTTTTCATTCTGCGACAACTAGATTCAACAAAAACTACCAGTGCAGAAAAAAACTAACAGTATCGTCCATTTCAAAATGTTTACCACTAATCAAATGCATTCTACAAATCGAGAAGACCTGCGACAGAGAATTGTTCGGGAATGCCAATTTCTGACTCCGGACATATTCAGTAATGTAGGGAACAGTGTCATTGTTTTTCGAGTTTGAAAGCCGTGGAAGATCACACGTCCGTTTCTGACTTATAGTGGGGTCAAGTTTTCGTTGGAATATAAGCAAATTCAACAACTCCATCTAATATAGCACTCACACACATTGATTACTCCATGATTATTGTAGTTATTCCACATAAGTATTTACTCGTCATGTGTCTCAAGCCGCTTCTGCAACTAATTTTTGAACTGACAAATCTGCTAATGCAATGGTTACTTATAGTTAGAGCTACTACGGTCGTGACATCATTATACGCTGAATTTCACTAGTTCGGACTTCCATTGTCTACTATATAAAATGATTTGAAATCCCTGAAACAAGTAAAAAAGAATAATTAAAAAAAAATAATAGTTGAAAATAACAATTATATTAAGCAACAATAAACCTGAAATGAAATGATAGTGAAATAACCTACAAGTAAAAATATAATAATTGAATAAATAAAAATTAAAGGAATGAAAAAAG
>NW_019291272.1:101147-127727 GCF_000500325.1 Leptinotarsa decemlineata
AAACAAGGAGAATTTTGCTTTTATTAAGAAAATTATTGATTATTGTCGAACTACAAAATTTTTAGGAATATTATCTAGGGTTGGAAATTTCATTCTTTTGAAATATCTCAAATGTATATACTCAAATATTTAGGTAATTTCAATTGGGCGAGAGCTAATATATCAATACTGAAACCTCTCAGGAGACAGGAGAGTCAAACATTGAAAAGGATTTTCTTTCGATTTGATTATCATATTTCATCCAATATTCGACAAATAATACTTTCTGATTGGATAAATCAAAATCCAGACTGGTTGGACGTGCACTATGGAACTTGTATTACCAACCGTTTCTTCTGCTACTGTAACGACTAATAGTCATACCACTGATGATATCTGTCGCAGTAGCTGACGAAACTCTCGGCACTACAAGGTCCATTCGACTACGACCTACTTAGTCCGGGAGGTAGCGTTGCAATTACAAAAGTCATAGTAAGCCGGCTGATGTTAACATCGATAGTTGATCTTATATGACTGATAAGTGACCCGACCATCAGCTGATCAAGTTGTGGTGGGTGCGGGTGTAAGAGGCTATGAAAGAGGTACAAAAAATCAAGTGAGAGTACGACGGCTGAAACTCCTTTCATAAATAGTTGATGCCATACTGAGCAGAAAAAAATATACAACTGCATCGAGAAGGGGGGGGCTATGCTTCAGCTGCTCGCATGAACTTGTAAAAAAACATGCAAAATTAAGTCATAGTACGCCGGATGAGATTTGACTAGGTGATTGTTTAAATAATTAATAGAACGAAAATGATAATTAGTTGCTTGTGTAGCGGTGGACAGACCGTCTGCTGACGCAGTGAAAATTAAAAATATTGGAGCATTGCTACTATGCTGTTTCCGTTCGAACATATATTTCAAAACAGATTTCATGTAAGAAAAATCAGTCAATCCAACGGTTACGCTAAAAAAATTGATTATTTTTGAAAAGTATGAAAAGTATAAACAACAAACACTTAACAGTGAGTATGGCAAAACTCCATAATTTTACATTGATGGTCTGCAGAAGTATTCGAACAGCCAACTTTGATCTTCGATTTGTTTAACTTAAAATAGCAAATCTATTTTTCACTTTCAATCAACAAAATTAATCACGTTATACCGTGATATATCACCATAAATTTATGAAAGTACATGAATTTCACCCAGGGATACAGTTGCAATTCGAAAGGGGATCGTTTGGAGTTAAATGAAAGGACAAATTATTTTCGAGACAGCCTATTGATCTACCGCTGGAACAAACCATAAATGCAGATGCTGCAAATGAATTTACGGGAATACCTAATGTATACTAATATATCTAATGTATACCTAATATACAGGCTGATTCACGGTGGATGGCACATTAGACGTTTCTGGTGAACCAGACAACGGATCACTTTGAAAATTTGATGGAGGCAATCCTGTCTCATTCNACTGATATTTTCATCATAATGCTCGGGTATAATGCTATTAAAAACGATTAGAAGATTACAATGCAAATTGGTTCCAGAAATACCCAAAGATTCGTTAATATCACGAAATTATATGAAAAATTGAGAACCGATTTGTGCTCTGCATTGACAGGGTTCCATGCCCTCTCAGGCTGCGATTTTAGAGGAAAGAAAATAATAAGCCTTTACATTTGTTGCGAAAATCTTAGACACATATAAAAGCATTGGGTAATATTACAAATATTCCGAGTTGTTGATAAGACGAGGTATTCATAACGATTGAAGAATTTGTTTGTCGCGCATTTGGGGCCATGCTCATCTTCACGACCCTTCTCAATTATCTCCCACTGAAAGAATGGAAAGAAAAAAAAGGAGGAATATGTCTTGAAATGGTTAGAAGGAGATCAAGTACCCCCATCAGTAACCAGTATGACGGGTTGCAGCGAACATATTGGTGTTTTTTCAAGGACAAAACACAAGAACTCCAGAAAAATCCTTAAAAACGCTCTCAGAGTGGATCGAATCGCTGGATATCAAATCCATTTGAAAAAACTTTCTCGGAAAGTTTACTCCACAAAAATGCCGTTCTCCAAATGGAATAATTCTTAAACAGTGAAGTTCGAAGTGTATTGAGTTGAACCTCAAAACGATGAGCATTCACAGGACGTCGCGTATTTCTGATATGCACCGCTCTTGGTGGAATTGAATGTGCCAAGTCACTTGAACACTTTCCGTGGAATTATCTATAGAAGAGAGACGAATCTCCAACCTTTCTTCGATGTTCCAGACTATGAGTATCAAGGTTGGAAGTGATGTTTGCGTCTCAAATCTGGATGGAAACCAGCATCTTCAGGGTATGTTTAGTGGGCGGAGCTCCATACATGAGAACAATATTCTATAGAAGGTCTGATCTGAGCTTTATGAAGTATCAAAAGTGGCTGAGGTACGTACATTCTTACTTATTCGGAACAATGTTCCAAGCTTTTGAGAAGTAGCCTTTGCAATTCCAGCGACATGATTGTGCCAAGACATATTTGGGTCCATTTTAACCCCTAACAAACTTATAGAAGCAGAAAGCTGAATTGTCTGACCTGACATTATTATATCCGGTTTGGGAATCAATGCATATGTTCTTGTGGCATTGAATTGAACCTGGTTATTTTCACCCCAATACACTCTACTAACATGTTCATTTACAGATGATGCTGAAGAGAATCGAGCTCAAAAATTCGATCAAGATGAAGAGAGCGATTTCCAACAGGACAGTTCGGATGACGATTCGTTAGAGAATGATTATGATAGCGATACCATCGATAACGAAAGAGTTCTGCAGAGTTCTCAATTTCAATATTTCTACTTTTTTAAAACCTTCGTTTCAGAAATTGTTATTTTCATTTCATATATTATTTTTATATATTTTTTGGAAATATTTTCAGTTTTTTCCACTAAAAAAGAAAGTAATACAAATCATGAAATTATGAAACAACAAAAATTAATTGGCACTCACGTCGCACACCTGCCCCCGCTAACCTATCAAATCAAGTGGGAAATTTTCCTGGAAGTGGCAAGTCGATATCTTGAACTCGGATACTAGTAGCTCCGTCCATCTGGGCCCGACACCTCAAGCATCTGCTTTGGTGCCCTCCAAGGCTAGACTCGGATACTAGTTTCCATCGGATGGACCGCAATCCCCGACACCTCGAACGCTTGGATCTTTACAGAAGCAGGCAGGAATTACGGGCCAGCGCAACTGCCCAGTGTCCCAATAAGGGACGGTATGCACCCATGTATGGATTTACGCAACTCGTCCCTTTATCCTCTAGAGGAGCACTGCCCAAAAGAGGTCAACGCCAATATAGGTGAAAACTCACTAGCCTCCAGCTGCGAGCGGACACTTCACCTCCCTCCTAGAACTCATATTAGGAAAGTTCCCTTTCCAACGTTTGATGAGTAACCGCCGAGGACTCTTTCGAGTACCTCTACTACACATTTTATGTCGAAGACGTCGCGCCCATTGCCCGTGTAGGTGCGGGATAGGGTGGTTCGCCAACAGATTTTGGGTGCATGTCCTGTAGTCTACACCGTATACCCTTACGTTACCCCGAGGGGCACTCGTGTTAGGATAGCTACCTCTCCAACGTTGGATGAGTAATCGTCGAAGGCTCTTGCGAGGCACCTCTCTCACACATCTAGCTTGAAACCGGCCAACGCCTGTCGCCCGCGGATGCGGGATTGGGTAGCTGACTGATAACTTTATTGGGCGAGTGCTTTGTGTTCTGCACCGGGGACCTGTCAATCACCCTTAAGAGAGTGACAGTGACTCCTCCGCCACTCACCCGCATTTTGTTCAGAATGAAACAAGAAAGACTATGTGTATTACTCGAATGATATGTACTTCTACTGCGTCAGCTGATGGTCTTTCCACCTCTACATAAGCAGCTCATTATTATTTTCGTGCTATTGATTATTCTAACAATCATCTGATTAAATGTCATTCGGCGTACTATAAATTTATTTAATGTGTTTTTTATAAGTTCACTCAGTATGATGTCAACTATTTATGAAAAAAGTTCCAGCGGGCGTACTGTTACTTAATTTTCATTTATTTTTTACCACTTCCGTAACCTCCCTATATCACACCCACCGCGGGTGCATCAGCAGACGCTTGATTCACTTATAACTCATTTGAGATCTACTGAAGAAGATGGCAAGCAATCGGTGTGAAAACACTACCTAAAATGCAACGCTACATCCGGACTAACTAGCTATGATATTGAACTTTCTATTCGTGACTCCAGCAGTTAAAATACCTTCTGAATTACAAATGCATATGGTGAAGACAGAACGTGCGGTACTTATTTTGTTTTAGGCCAGGATCAGTTCATTGATGACTAACATGACAACTGTTTCAATTGAAAGTTCAGGATTCAGGTATCCTTCCCTAATATTCACCTTATGTTCGTTAGCAACTTTCTGGATTCGGTCACGTTCTTCTTTGGTCATTGTTTCCTCAAGACTATATTTTGCATAATTATCCAAATCGCTCACAGTCATGTGGAATATGTAACGACTCTCTGGTTCCAAGACTTCAGGATATCGATATCTTGGAGGAGGCTGAAACCTATACGAAAAAATGTTGCCGTCGTGGCCACAACTGAAAAAATATTTGCTGTCGTAACTAAAGCACATCTTGGGCACAAATCCGTGCTGATTGTCGTGCATAGCGAGCGTCCAGTAGTCTGATAAATCAGTGTAGTCTGTTTTGTTTACTTTGTTTACACGAATGGATCCATCTTGCATTCCAAATATAATATATTCCTTGTTGTAACTGAAAATATGTATATTATTGTATTATGCAATTGGAGACTGAAATGTAGCAAGACAGTTGAATCAGTGATATAAGTATGAATTATAGCATGGACTAGTCATTATCCATCATCACATCCATGTATTCGTTCCCATTGGAAATGGATATACTAATACAGATGATGACGAAATCACCTTCTGAATAACTATTTTTAAATTTCCTTTGAACTACTTACAATTTTGATTTTTGAATCACAATTTTTGTATGAAGATGGAGAAATAGTAAGCTAAAACTTTCTTTCTCAAAAAAGCAACAAGTGCACCACTACAATAAATGTAAAATGACCCATAGAAAAATTGGGGTCGTGAACATAATCTGAAGATCTTAATCTGCCAATGTCCTCTATTTCATAGAATAAAATGTAGTGTGTCCAGAGCCTTCAATAAATTCAAGACAGTCTGTTTCGTTTTTGACCAATGCGTAATAATGGCCAGATACAACGCCACAACCACAGTGAACAATGACTGCATGAAAATTATAATAGTGATATGCTAGATTGAATGGTTCAACTATTTCAAATCTTCGTAAGAGTTTGGTGCTTCCGTCAGAGGTTGAGTCATGTTTGGAGATTATTAGTGTTATTATTAGATTGACTGGTGCCTCGGCTATACTTACAGCCGTTAAAAATTCTATCTTCAGATGATTCACCAATAAGCTTTGCACGGATTAGTTTTCAGTCATTTTAGGAAACGCTGGTTGAAGTTCTAGAAAGTCACATACGTTTTTGCTACCCCTTGAACACGTACTACAAAGTAAACTAGTGAGGATTTTTTCAGCAAAAGATTTACAAACACAAGACGAGATAGATTGTACGGAATCATTCAATCCAGAGCGGTCAGGAGTATTGATAAATACCGGAATGTTATCTTCTAACTCCGCGGACTCTATCCAGATCACTCTGTTGAAATAATTGTTTCGATTATTATAGTTTTCTCGAATCTCCAGATCATGCCAGCTTTTTGCACCGAGGCATAAATCCAAAAATTTTTTGTATCCTAATTTTTGACAGTAATTCAAGTAGGATGCTAATGACGGTTCCGAACCTCCCCCGGACTGTATGTCCCCCCAGTGTCACCACACTGACTACGATCTTCAACCCCTTTTCTACTCTCCGCCTATGACTTGGCCTTGAGTTGCGTATATCCAAAAATAATATTATATACAGAGTGTTCTATTTGAAAAATCAAAGTTGCTACTGCTTTCTAATAGAAGCGGCAACACCGCATTGTCGAAAATATTTTAGTTGGCTAGAGAATGTCCGAATATGCCCTCCATTAAATTTTCAAAGGATCCGTTGTCTGGTTCACAGAAACGTCTAATGTGCCATCCACCGTGAATCAGCCTGTATATTTGGCATATTTGGCAATGTAATTGATCATCAGCCGTTAAAAGTTCTATCTTCAGAAGATTCAGCAATATGCTCTGCACGGATTAGTTATCAGTCATTTTAGGAAACGCTGGTTGAAGTTCTAGAAAGTCACATACGTTTTTGCTACCCCTTGAACACGTACTACAAAGTAAACTGATGAGGATTTCTTCAGCGAAAGATTTACAAACACAAGACGAGATAGATTGTACGGAATCATTCAATCCAGAGCAGTCAGGAGTATTGATTCAAAATTGTTAAAATAATCAATTGAGGAATAATTCTCGAATTTTTCGAATGAAAAATAATAATTTTTAACTATTGCTCAATGATATTGATGATAATAATAATAATAGTGCAGTTTGTAGTGTGTACATAACAGAATGGAACTGCATGGAGCCTGTAAAGTCGGAACCTCTTCTCTGCATGATCAGCGATTATGAGAGGGTAGAAATTGGAGCATTTCTCCTGGAGGCAGCTGTCTGAGCTTGGTTCAGTTTTCGAAAACTGTCACCGTGCTGAAAAACATTTAGTAAAAGGCCCATATAGGAGCCGCATAGATCATTTCTCTCCTGCGGCAACACAAGGATAATGCGGTGTACGGGGTCTTCTTGAACAACATTCCTCAGGTCGAATGTGCTGGAGTCAGAAACTGAGGTGTTCATCGTGGTCTGTAATTTGATGTCTTGAACACCTTAGTATACTGTGGTCGCGTGATGGGTACAGAGGTACATAGTTTCCTGACATTAGGTGCGAAGGGTCTGTGTGAGGAATTGAAAGTACCGAATTTATTGAAACTATTGATTTCCCAGTCTCACGCTAATGAAAGCTGATAATCCTGATGTAGTTCTTTTCAAACACTTTAGCAAGACGATATTCGTACGAAGAAAAAAAGAAAAAATAAATACCGGAATGTTTACTTCTAACTCCGCGGACTCTATCCAGATAGTTGTTTTGGTTGGTTCCCGGGTTTTGACGTGGTCTTTTTTGGTTACAATCTCCAAACATTTCAACTGCAACTGCGACAGTCACCTGCATGATAGAATCATGCATTGCGTTACGGTCTGAGTAAAAAGTTCCTGAACCATCCGAAGTACATACATCCACATCACTTCATCATTTTGATACAGAATAGCTGACATCTGGAAGGTTTCTGCTTCAGCATAAGAAGCACAAAAGTTAAGACGAGACCGGAGCAGTCATGAAGAATTTGATCACTTATCTTGGATTTGGAAGAGACAAAGTACAGAGTGACATCGCGAAAAACGAGATATTCACCAGAGCAGGCATATTATATGAAAAACACTAAGTGATGAAATATCTGCCTGAAGAAAACTCAGAAGTACTGGACATATCAGTAAGATTTTCAAATCTGAAGACTGCGAAATATAAAATTCAATTATTCATACATTTAGTATCTCTAATTAGAATTGGGTTGAGTAAATAGTGATAATATTCACAAAAGAAGGCTATATAACATTGAGCCTATCAAACCATTTTAATTTTTTTTGTAACGATATTATACCCTAGGATGTTGAAGTATTTTTCCACGTTTGGAATATAATTCAGTAATACAACGATGAATATGATGAACTCATACCGTTGATGTGAAGATGGGCGTAGACTAGTATTATGGTATATTCAACAGTTTCACACTCAGTCCCCTATATTGATTTTTGATTCATAATAATATAGCAAGGCTGAGCATAAAAGTATATGTTAGTCAAAATGTATAACTCTGAATAAATTATTTTCTGGAAACAAATATTTGGCACTCCAATGGAAAGAAAGTGGTCATTACTCGTAAATGTAACTGCTGATTTCAATATCATCACCATCGTAGACCATTTTGAATCTGTAAGGAACATCTTCCTTTTGGTCAATCATGTATTCATAGATGTAACCCGCATCGTATCTGAGAAAATACAAAAGTTAATGTGTGCCTTGAAAGATTCATGTTTCTCACCCCGCCATCGATAGCCAAATTGTATTGTTCTCAGTGTACTTCATCCATAATATTTTATTTGGTGTTTCTGGAAAATACAGTGGCTCCAACTCTTCCTCAGATTCAGAATCAGCTACGGAAAAACATCAACGCTATTAAATGAGATTACTCTTGAAAATAAAAAATTAAAATTAAGACTTAGAATTTGTAACCATATTGGTACATGAGTTTTCTGAAAACAGAAATAAAAATATTGTCACGAGTAAAATCATTCTTGAACCTATGGTGGAGGAATTCTCATGATTTTCAGCAAAATAAGAGTCCGTAGCGAAATTAGTTTATGTGAAATTTGCAGGTGATCTACAACCGAAAAACCGGTACCCCCAAACTGGTCTATCGGTTGGTCGTATCGACCAAATGAAATTAATTTCTGCTTTTCATAGTGGGAAATAACTTGCGACGAATTTTACAAATCCAAGACGTTGCACAGGTGCCTGATGGTTTTACTTCAGCTCTCTGCCTAGCATTAGCTGGGTTAGTTGTTGTTTTTTCGTCGGGTATCTGCCACACGTACCCATAAAGTCGTAGGTCTACATGAGAGGCAAGGGTTTAGGTGTTTTCACCTGAACCTGGAGCATGTCATATGTTCCTTTCCGGAATATTAATCATTATTCCGACTCACACCCCGGAGTATATGTTTGTGGTGTTGTTTCCTGGCTTTGTCTACAGGTGGCGTAGTGGAAATCCCACTGAATCAACTGCAGAGATAGTTCATGACTAGGTGGAATTATATTTGTTTGGTCGTGAAACCAGCTACAAGGGTAAGGGAGCTAGGCTCCAACCTAATTGAACTGAGGATGGCTGTCGGTTTGGTCGTGATACTCAGACCGTTCACTTCGTTCTGAAGAGACCATACATGGTACTGATGATGGGGCAGGTACCCCGAAACCGGTCCATCGGTTGGTCGTATCGACCAAATGGAATTAATTTCTGCTTTTCATAGTGGGAAATAACTTGCGACGAATCTTCCAAATCGAAACAGTTGCACAGGTGTCTATTGGTTTTACTTCAGCTCTCTGCGCAGCATTAGCTGTGTTAGTTGTTATTTTTCCGTCGAGTATCTGCCACATACAATTTTGTAGGTCTACATGAGAGGCAAGGGGTAAGGTGCTCCAGTATATACAGTGTCACCCCCAAAGTATGCACCATATGGGAAACTTAGGGTTTTTCGACAAAAAGATATTCAAGATGTTCAAAAGATATAAAAGTTTGTGCGTTCCCTAAAACTAAACATGCACCAACAGAATACAGTAAACACATGTAATATATGAGGAGCCTTCAAATACTTGATTTTGAGACAAGAGTAAAGTACCCTCATTTTGGAAAATTTCGGGAAATGTTATATAGAAAAGTTGTTCAGCATTAATAAATACATCTAGAGTTGAAGTCATGGACATCTGAGTGGAGTTTTATTTTTTTACCCATTTTTTTAATGGGGACTACGAAAAAAAATGGCTAGAACAATAAATAGACAGCATTCTGTATACAACGGTTCATTTCAAAAGTCTGTAATATAACGAATTATACAACTATGGTGTTAACCACGGTCAATTTTTTTGAAGCGTAAAGTCATTTTCAAAGTTTTTGTTGCAGTTATTTTTATTTTTTGTTAACACCGAAAATTACTCAACAAGTACAGTATTGTAACGAGTACTTGATATTCAATAATATTAAATCACAAAACATCAAAATAAAATAGGTATTTTGGAACAAACTCATTGATTTTCTGGAGATTTTCTTGTCCAGAATAATTCTCCAAAATAATCTCTATAGAATCAATGAGTTTGTTCCAAAATACCTAGTTTATTTTGATGTTTTGTGATATATTATTGAATATTAAGTTATTGTTACAATACTGTATGATTTTGAGTAATTTTCGGTGTTAACAAAAAATAAAAATAACTGCAACAAAAACTTTGAAAATGACTTTACGCTTCAAAAAAATTGACCGTGGTTAACACCATAGTTGTGTAATTCGTTATATTACAGGCTTTCAAAATAAACCGTCGTATACAGAATGCTGTCTATTTATCGTTTTAGCAATTTTTTTTCGTAGTCCCCATTAAAAAAAAAAGGTAAAAAATAAAACTCCACTCAGATGGCTATGACTTCAAAGCTAGATGTATTTTTTAATGCTGAACACCTTTTTCAAACAACATTTTCCAAAATTTTCCAAAATAAGATTACTTTACTCTTGTATCAAAATCAAATATTTGGAGGCTCCTCGTGTGTTTTACTGTATTTTGTTTGTTTAGTTGCATGTTCATGTTTAGTTTTTGGGAATGGAAAAACTTTTATCACGAATAACTTTTTGTCAAAAAACCCTTAATAAATCAGTTTCCCATAAGGTGGATACTTTGGGGATGACATATATATAGGCCGTTTTTTTTAGCTGATACCACTATTGCTATCTCGGAAACGGTAGGTTGTACAAAGACGGCTAGATAGAACAAAAGTTAGCTTTTCAGGGATGCAACACAATGGTATTTTCAGATCCATTAAATCATCAACGGTTTCTGAGATATTTGCAAAAACTGAAAATGACAGATTTTATTTTTTTGCTCTACCGCCTCAATTTTCAACAATATCAAAAAATGACAGAAAAACTTTTTGCTTCATTTCATGTGCTGGGTGAACTCATTTTTCAATGCAACGTTTCGTTCATTGAATTCCATCATTAATATAAGTTTTTTAAATACGGACCTGTATATTGTTTTTTACATTTTCTTAGTATTATAATTACAAATTCGTTGATATATCACAACATCTATATTTCCCGAAGTTTCTGTCCGAAACCACATCATCACTATTACTTTTTATTAAGAGTTCGAATTCCGAATGTTACTGAAATCCAGAGTTCTCCTGTCGATAATGTCGTTCATTGACATAATAAATATTTGTATTCACTGAAATCCGGGCACCGGGCAGGCGGTCCTTGATTGAAGACAAAATGAGAAAAACCAAGAAAGTACTCATTTTGTCTTCAATCGAGGACCGATATATATATACGGAAACTTACTGACTAATTAGACTCTTCGGTGAATTATATCCCACATTGACTATTTTCGGGATGGACTTTTCAGTTTGTCCTTTTCTGCACTTCGGTAGAAGTGCAGAAAGGTGATTGTGAAAGGTTAAACACCCAAAACACAATAAATACTACTCTTCTTTGACTTGTTCATAGAATAAAATATATTTATATTTGTTATATTTACCTAGGAACGTTTCTTCGTCCATTTCCAACCCAGGATTATCTTTCTTTATCTGTTCCATTTCCTTGCGTTTTCTCTCCAACTTTTTATCTTTCTTTGCTTGGATTTTTCTCATTTTGATGTCTCTCCTGATTTGTGATTTGTAAGAGGTGAAATTTTTGTACTGAGGTTCTAGTATGAGTAAAAAGGAACTTGCAGCTGACATTTTTGGAACAGAAGGAAGTTGTACTTGCATCATTTGGCCGTGTAAACAACCCAAAAGAATGGTATTTTCCTATATCGGATAATATAGTTTGTCTCATAATCATGATCAAAACTGAAGGGGGTGATGAAGGAGGTCATTTCTGATGAAAAAAACTATCTTACACGGATCTGATTGCTCACATTTATCGAGTAATTTTTATTAACGGGATTTTATCAGAATAATATTAAAACATTGTAGAAAACACAAAAAAAATCTTCAATAATTTTTTTCATGAGTAATACGCATATATATTTCAAATCATTTCATTTCCTATTGTTACCAATTATTGAATTAACTGTATCAATAATTTTTTTCATAAGTAATACGCATATATATTTTAAATCATTTTATTTCCTATTGTAACCAATTTTTGAATTAACTGTCTTAAACAAATAATTTATTTCCAATAATATTTCACTAATCACAAACTAATTTATTCACAACACTTAGCAACTAACGCTTGATTTATTTCCACTATTTGAATTCCTTGTTCAACCACTCGATTCACTTTCTGAACTGCCCTCTTGGATCGGGAAGCCGGGCGTATATAATATAACGTCCTTTCTAGAAATCTGTAGTCGGTTCGGTACTCGACTAGATTTTTACCGGCGGTTGCATTATTTCGCGGATCATGTATTTATTCGCTGAGCCGGCCGGCATATCGCTCAGGGGCGGCTTCAGATTCATTATATTGCTCCCTTCTTGCAGACGTTTCGCCCCGAAATGTTATCCTTGGCGTGTGTCGATACACACGCCAGGATTCTCCATATCTGCACTGTGAAGTTCGATGGAAGTAACACCTCACAATCTTCATATTCGATCGTGGAAGATGGTTACCGCACACCAAAATATTGATGTCGCTGGATCTGAATATCATTTCTAACATTCTTCTCACAATTTTCCAATCCAGCCTGTCGAGCCCAGAGGCTAATTTCGGGATTTCCAAGTCCACAAGGTTCTGGTCGAGCATCGTGTCCCTCAGTCTGGTAAGACTCCTCCATACATCTTCATAGGACGATTTGTCTCACGAATGATTTTTGGTAACCAAGTAGAAAATGTTTCTCTGGCCCTTCTTAAACAGTAGAACTCCTCCGACTTCAGGATTCTGTTTTCGTGATGTTTGGAGCTGACCGAATTTCTTGTTGAATACCACAGCGATACCCCTGGACATTTGGAGATCCTCAGCCGCCACGCAGTGAGCTAGTGCGTAATCAATTGGAACCTTGAAAAGGTCTCGTGGCTCTTCTTGAGTTATCCCAAGTACGACCTACTGATCGTTAGAGTATGAAGACATGAACTTCTGGAACGTCATTTCATCCTATGGTGGTCTGATGGCACGAACTTGGTCGTGATTTCCAGCATAAGGAGCCAATCTATTGAAATGGACGACCCTAGGCTTTCCTCGAAGTGGCTTAAGGATTCGGTAGATGAGGTCATTTATCTTCTACATGATTTTGTACGGACCTTCCCACGAGTTCCGCAACTTCGATGATAAACCACAGCGTCGCTTAGGGTTGCACAGCCAAAATTGGTCACCGGTTTCGAATCCTCTAGCATTCGCCTTGATGTCATAGGCCTTCTTCATCCTATTGCTGGCACTCCGGATGTTCAGACGGACTCGTTCACGGATGTCGTCCATTCTCTGCCGAAGCTTGATGACATAGTCTTCCTCCGCAGTGCCTTGTTCTGGCGGAGTCCCAAATTTCATATCGCAAGGGAGTCGCAACTATCGGCCGATTATAATACTGCCAGGCGTTTGGCCGGTTGACTCGTGCACTGCCGAACGATAGGCCTACAGGAACAGGTGGAGGTACTGGTCCCAGTCTCTTTGGTGGTCAGAGACTACCTTCGACAAGTGGCGGTTTATGGTTTCATTCATTCGTTCTGCAGCTCCAATGGGACACTGAATCGACATATCCATTTCTTTACCAGGACATCAGCGACGGCAATGACCACAATTCTGAGCCAATGGTGAAAGCTAGGGGCCAATTCAACAAGCCGAAAAAATTGTGTAACTGGCTAGCGTGTCTAGGGTGTCGTCGATTCTTGAAAGAGGGTAGCTGTCTTTCTTCGTCACCTTATTTCGTTAGCGATAATCCACGCAGAACCTTGTCGAGCCGTCCTTCTTCTTCACTAATAAAACTAGGGAAGACCAGGGGCTGTCAGAAGGGTCGATGACTCCTTCTTTTCCCATACCACTGCCTCTTCTTTTTTTAGCAAGAAAGAGTCTTCTAGCTGATTGCCGGATTGGTCGGGCATTCCCAGTGTCGATTCTATGCTGAACCAATCCTGAGCCGATGATGAAAGCTGTCTTTTCTCTATCTTCTGGGGCCAATTCAACTTGCCAAAATCCACTCTACAAATCCAAAATCGAGAAAATCTTGAAGCCGGCTAGCGTGTCATCAATTCTTGGAAGAGAGTAGCTGTCTTTCTTTGCCACGTTATTTAGTTGGCGATAATCCACGCACAACGTTGTCAAGCCATCCTTATTCTTCACTAATACGACTGGGGAGACCAGGGACTTCCAGAAAGTTCGATGACTCCTTCTTTTTCCATATCGCTGACTATCTTGTCTGCCTCTTCTTTCTTGGCAAGAGGGAGTCGATTCTGTGTTGAACCACATTCGTTCTGCCGCCTTTTACTTCTTCAATATCAAAAATTTCCTGGTACTTCTTGACTAACTTCCTCAATTTTGATCGGTGAGTTGGTGGTATGTCCTTGAAGGAAGTGTTAATCAACTTCTCCAACTCTTCAGGCAAGTTATTGGCTTCGCTAACCGAACTGAGTACACTCCGTATCACAGAGGAAATGGACGAACAGTGCCCCAGCATTGTTCCTTTCTTGAAGGTTACAGGAAAGTAGTTGACATTCATGACCCTGACCGGCACAACTTCTCAAAACGCAACAGGGTCTTCCCTAGTGCGATTCCTCGTCCAATTTTCTCATCGTGTGTTTTGGGCTTGAACATTACCACCTTCCCGCTGCTCGTACTTCCGTCCAAGCGAGCCTCCAAGATAGTTTCAGCCCTCTCAGGTATGCACTCGTCTTCAGCCAACAGGACCCTGATCATCTCTTCGCTTCTTCCATGAAGTACCAGCTCTTCTCCGCCGACACGTAGAACGCCGTCTTGAAAATTCAGCTCAAACCTTCTGGAATTCATTATGTTCATTCCAATAATCGCATCGTCCTCGATGTCCGCCACCATCAATTGCCAGTTCTCCAAGTACAGTGGCTGGCTTTCCTGTTGAGGTGCATAGCTTTCAACTTGACGGATCAATTCTTGCCGGTGTTTTGGCACCTGTTTCTAGCAGCATGGTGCAAGGCTCATTGTTGATAAGGCCGTCTACGAAAACACCTTTGTCTTGTCGTTGGAGAATCCAACATATGCGTTTTCTACGGGGGCTTGCTGGATACAGGCCAACGATTGCCCCTTCTCATCGACCCCGTCTAGTTTTCCTGATTTGGTGTTGATTCTTTGAATGAAGGGCAGACAACACTTATTTCATTACCTTTCTAGTGGTGGCCTCAATATCAGCAGGCATCTGTCCATCTTCCCCGATAGTTCGAACTCGGCCCTGGCTCTTGCAGGATTGTTTTGTAGCCTCAATTTCCAGGGCGCTTACCAATGCATCCTCAAGATGTTTGGGATGAGCTAGTGTCAAGGTCTGCCTCGTTTCTTGGTCGCGAAGTCCTTCCAAGTATAGCAGTATAGCAGGATTTGCCAGACGAACCAATCGAGCAATGTCGCCTTTAAATTCCTATAGAGATTCTCCCGATTTCTGGCAGCGGTTTTTCAGCTGTGAATGGTAAACGTGCTCTAGGTGGGCCTGCCCATACCGTAACTCAAGATGCTTTATAAGTTGGTCATAGTCTTCTTGTTCTTGGGCCATGAGGGTTTGCAAAATATTCGTTGCTTTTCCACGCAATGACAGTGTTAATACTACCGCCTTTTCTCCTGCATTCCATCCATTCGCTCTGGCCGCAGCTTGCACTGGTGCTCACTGCATGCACTTCCTTCACCTCATTGGATATCTTATGAGCTCGCTTTCTTGACTCGTCCACTGCTAAGCAAATGCGTTCCGCTTTTTTCAACGTCATATCAGGATCCTCTAGCAGAGAATCATTATTCAATTCGATAATGAGACACTACACACTAGTGATGATTCCAAATCACCAAAGAAACAATTTTTTGCTTTTTTTTTAGATCTGTCAAATTTGTGTCTCTCAAACACCAAATTTGTTTTGGGCTTGAAAAACTTTACAAATTCACTGGTCAATGGGGCGATCTTAACTCGATCTTTATCTTTTATCTTGAAGCTAATACAAATACGGATTCCTTCATCACCGATATACTGCAAAAGTTGAGCATATTGGATGGCTTCTGACTTTTTGTCTACTTCTGTGGCCTTCAAGTAATTATTGAACTTTTGTAACCAAAGCTGCCAGTTTTGTTATACATCACCAGACATATTCAGTGTTGAAAATGTTCTAAAGTCCGACATATTCATTTGTTCAATTAATTATTGCACTGAATTCAATAAGTACCACTTCAATAATTCAAATTTAAATTTTTATCTTGCCATGTTAAATAATATGCATTTAGATTTCCAATCTAGTATCCAAAAATGCGAATCGAAACCAACATTGAAAGTACCCTAAAAAATAATATGATGGTTCATCAGGATTAATAGACCTCTGAAGAAGCCAGCTACTCGTGCTGGCGAAATGTTAGGATACAGTTCCAAATCACGACGGCCTGTAAACCCGANGCATGAAATTCGTGCAACTGTGGCCCTAAGTATGCTCGTATTGAGTGAAATCTGCATATTTCCGTGATATGTAAGGCATATTTTTGTAAGAATGAATGTACTTTCAAATTGAATAAGTCTTTTCTGCACAAACAGGCAGCCATGAAGCACAAGTTTAAAAATACTGAGGTATCACCTCATCGGAAATAATTTTTAGTTAATTTTTGACCAGTGCAAATTATTGATAACTATTCTCGTTTTCATATTATAATAAGAGCATTTTGTCTTCAAAGAATGAATGTACTTTCAAATTGAATAAGTCTTTTCTGCACAAACAGGCTGCCAGGAAGCACAAGTTTAAAAATACTGAGGTATCACCTCATCGGAAATAATTTTTAGTTAATTTTTGACCAGTGCAAATTATTGATAACAATTCTCGTTTTCATATTATAATAAGAGCATTTTGTCTTCAAAAAAATGACCTACTTGGAATTTTTATTAAATAAGACCTTGTACTGATTAGCAGAAATGTAGTGTTTTTAACTTTTGTTAAATCAATTTCAATTCCACGTTTAGAACTATGTGCTGGTTGTTTTGGTTGGTTCCCGGGTTTTGCCGTGGTCTTTTTTGGTTAAAATCTCCAAACATTTCAACTGACAGTCACCTTCAGTTGCGTGGCCGAAGTACACTTCTTGACGTATCAACTGAAACTTCAGTTTATAATTGTCACGATTCCAAATGCTTTTTGAAACAAAGGCTGGTCGATCGAGATAATACATGACTCTTGATTGATGAATGCACTTTTTTCAGTGACATAGAGCAAAGTTATATGTATATATTGTATTGTACTCGCTCAGTGATCCATTGGTAAAATGCATGGAAATCATATGATATTTTGAAAAAAGGGTTCTTAGTTATGGTCTGCTACATAAAACTATTCCAACCGCGTATGTAGGTATTATCACTGATTTTACCATACATCCAAAGAATACTTGAGAATATGCGAATGATACTCTCGAGGTTATAAACTTCTTCAACATCTTTTGTTTGAAGTCATGAACTGTTAAACTGTTCTTTATGCAAGGCGAAGAATTGATGTTCCACATACACACCTGGATGCGTTACGGGACTTAACGTCCCGTAACGCAATGCATGATAGAATCTTGCATTGCGTTACGGTCTGAGTAAAAAGTTCCTGAACCATCCGAAGGACATACATTCACATCACGTCATCATTTTGATACAGAATAGCTGACATCTGGAAGGTTTCTGCTTCAGCATAAGAAGCACAAAAGTCAAGACGAGACCGGAGCAGTCATGAAGAATAGATTAGATCATACTAGATGTATTGTAAAATCAATAGATAGGGCGAATTGTAAAATTAATTCAAAACACCAAAGGTGTGCAGGGCCGTAGCGAAAAGAAAAACCAGGGAGGAGGGAATCCAAATTTTCCCAACCCACCACCAAAATTTCCCAACTATCGAAATAATGAAAGCCGAAAGATTAGTTACTACTATGATATTTTAATTTTCTTACTTAGCTATCCAAAGATTGGCTGAATGCTTATACCCGTTAGGGTAAGCACAAACAAAAATAAATTTTGGTTATTATAAAAATGATAATGGGAATTATTCTACTTTGGACTGAGGTCCTTGGTCTTCCACCATATCCACCATGTATAGGAATATTCAATACAAATGAAAGGAAACAACACTCAAATAATATTATGCTCATTGTTTTCTACTATTATTTTTTATATCTTCATGGCCCGAAATTTCCCAACTTTTCCAAGTCGAAAAAACAGCGAAAAGTCGGGATTTTGTAAAATTGTCACTTCAAAATTTGTGGACTGTTCAGGACTGTTCTCTTACTTGGGAGAAATTGAGCTTTTTTGAAGTTTTCAAACAACTCAAAATTTCAAAGTATGGGATCTCTAAGTTATGCATATCGGGAAATCCCAACCTTCTCCTGCTTATTTCCTTTTTCTTATTACCTCTGCCTTTCTTTTCTCTGATTTTTATTTTTATTCATTTCTTTACCATTATTTTTCCATTTTCTTCACGGCCCAAAATTTCCCAACTTTTTCCCAAGTCGAAAAAGCAGGGAGGCTCCTCCCCCATCCCCCCCATGGCGACGGCCCTGCCTGTATGTGTGGTACACCGGTACCTGTACCTGTATAGTATAAATAGGGTTAGCTTTGCAAAAGTTTTTAAAGTTTAATCTTTATCTTGAAGATGATCACTTGGTGATCGAAACACGTGTCGAGGTGTTGAAAATAACGATTTGGTGTTGGAAGAAACTCCAGTGATATTCATTACCACACCAAAGGTTTCAAACAGTGTATCACAAGGAGTGCATATGTTGTCAATACATGTGGAAGAATGTTGAATAACTCTCGTTGGTTCACGAGTTTCAAAGTTATAAAAAAGGAGATACCTTCCTTTGAGACTGTTTTTTTCTTTATTGTCTGCAAGAAAATTGACGTTATCCAGATAATTTAAAAATAGGTTTGTACAAACGTCACCTTCAACGGACAAGAGATTCCGTGGACCAGCAAAGCGACATACTTGAAGGTCATCTAAGACATGGATGACCCCAGGTTCCGAGAAAGGGACAAACATCCAAGGCCGACTAAGCAGAACCAACGACCGCCCCCACGAGTCGCCGTCAGGTGACTCCGGTAAGCATCCTAATCAGATTTTTTTTCAGCAAGTTCACCGCAGAACAACTCGACCACGATCCAATTATCCTTAGAATCACTGAGGAACGCCCGACGTTAATATAATAGCCGCCGGTTAGTTTTTGAAGGTCCCATGAAAAATTCAGTTAGGAATTTTACCGATCGCGAAAGAATAGCACCTAAAGGCTGACTTTCGACCAAAAGAGATCAGATGTCAATCTTGCTGAAGTGCCCATCAGTAAGATGAGTACCGCTCGGAGAGCGGGGGTGGATGGAGTGGGGTAGTAGGTTCTCCTCGCTAAAAAACTGGGATCTTTCATATAAAGAAACTTCATTGGATCATCCTTTGTTAAGATACAGCCCCTTAAAGGGGGTACATAAAATTTGTATAACAATTTTTTTCACAAGCACTGAAAAAAATACAATATTGAAATTAACCTGACGTTTTGTACTACCAAAAAGTAACTAGTAATTTATTTGGTTTATCCCATATTTGTAAGGGGTGGAAATCGCAACCCCTAAAATTTATTTCCAATGTAACTTTTCGTCTTATTATTTGTTTGCCATTCAAAAATGTATTTCCGATAGCCTGTTTCATTCTAAAAAAAATGTCTCTTGGGTTTTTTGCCCAAAATAAACCAGTTCGGAGCAAAAAGTTATTTCACGAACAACTACAGAGATACATCGTCATAAACGCGAACTGGATTTATTGTTATTTTGTAGTTAGTACCTGCATTAAACCATTAAAGGGTAATAAGCAAAACTAATTTATTAATAATAAAACACACAACATGTAGAAATCATAGTAAATGTTCAATATGTCTACCTTCAGACATTACGCATGCGTCTAGACGTCGGCGCATTGAGCCACGTATTCGCTCAAATATTCTTGGAATCTCTCTGATTACCCTGCACCCATCGATGATGCGGTTTCTTAAGTCCTCTACATCGCGAACAGGAGTACGATAAACCAAATGCTGTAAATGGCCCCAAATAGAGAAATCGGGAGGATTGAAATCCGGGGATCGAGCGGGCCAGTTCTGTGGTCCTCCTCGACCTATCCACTGATTTGCATATGTTTCAGTTGAATACTGACGTGATACTTGACTAAAACGGGCGGAAGCCCCATCATGCATAAAAAACATATCCCTTCTGACGCTCAAAGAAACTTCCTCCGGCAGTACTCGATGCACTCCTCTTAAAAATTGAACGTATGCCTCACCATTTAATCGAGGAGGTAGTATTAATTCAATTCCGAAAATTCACAAACTGACAGCGTCATACCAATTTAATTGTCACTATCGCTAATAGCGACCTACTAGATATATTAGTTTCGTATTTTCGCATTTATGACGATGTATCTCTGTAGTTGTTAGTAAAATAATTTTTTGCTGCGAAGTGGTTTATTTTGGGCAAGAAACCCAGGAGACATTTTTTGTTTAGAATGAAACAGGCTATCGGAAATAAATTTTTGAATGGTGAGCAAATGATAAGACAAAAACTTACATTGGAAATAAATTTTAGGGGTTGCATTTGCCACCCCTTACAACCATGGGGTAAACCAAATAAATTTCTGGCTTAGTGTCTTTTTGGTAGTACAGAATGTCAGGTTAATTTGAATATTGTAACTTCTTTAGTGCTTGTGAAAAAAATTATTATACAAATTTTATGTACCCCCTTCAAGGGGCTGTATCTTAACAGGGGATGCTCCAAAGAAATTTATTTATATGAAAGATCCCATCTTTTTTTTTCGATGAGGAATCGCCTCCTCAAATGATTTACACTTATTTAGTTACACCCTGTATGTATATGAAAAGTAATTCATCAAATTTCAGTTTCATTTGTGAAACTGAAATTTGATGAAATTTTATCGTGAAATAATTAGGTATATAGTATTTGAATTTGATGTAAAGATCCCATCTTTTTTTTTGATGAGGAATCGCCTCCTCAAATGTTTTACACTTATTTAGTTACACCCTGTATGTATATGAAAAGTAATTCATCAAATTTCAGTTTCATTTGTGAAACTGAAGTTTGATGAAATTTTATCGTGAAATAATTAGGTATATAGTATTTGAATTTGATGTAAAGTTCATTTTGGATTTGAGTAAATCATAATGAGTAAGAATATTATTATTTTCCATTTGTCATGGTAATAGGGGCCAGGTCTGTTTGCCATTTCAAGGAAAAAATCATAAAAGGACAAGAAACATTGTGTTCATAATGGGTTTCCATATGTTGCGTATTTCCACGCTGGCTTGGCTGAATACGTTGTTGGACAACATGTATGCGGCTTCCTTGAATTTTCTCCTATGTTGGAACCAATTCTTCTTATCCTCTCCGATAATCCTCCGATATATGGAAGTGCAAGCACTGGTTGTGACGGCTTCTCTTCCTTGCGAGGCTCCTGCTGTCTTCTAGCCAAAGTCTTTTCTACCATCGCTTTGGAGTAGCCACTATCGTAATGAATATATTCATCAACTGAATCCCCTCAAAACAAGTTTGAAGATTATTGGTGTTTTGTTTGTCCTAGTGAAAGAGGTCAGGTCATTTTTCCATATCAAGAGAAAAATCATAAAAATTGACAATTCAGTGGGAAATTACTAATGATAATTATTAGTATAAACAGGAAAACTTTTAGAAACGGAAAAGTGTTTTTTATTATTTTCACTGAAACTTGTAGGTGATGGGAAGATGTACAACTTCAGTGGGAACAATTTTTCCACATAAAATATAAGTTTCAGAACAAAATACCATTCTTTTCAGTATCATAACTCAAAAGTAATTCAATTCTCTTCAGTTTTATTGAAACTTTCATTTTTGTGTACTAAAAAGTTGAACTTCCTTTACATAATATTTATGTGAATGTTGAACCTAAAAATGCCCCATCCAAATGTCAATGCCCTAGAGACAGTGTTTTTTCGAAGTCAGCAGTTTTCGTTTTCATTGAAACATCTTCCAGATGGTGCACAGGATTCCCACATTGCCATGGTAAAATCAACCGACAACTGCGGTAGCAGAAATTTGGGAAGCTATCCTAAAATGCCATCGGAATATTTATAGAATAATATATACCTTGATATGAATAAACTGAAAAATATGAAAGATATGAAGCTAACGAAGAAAACTTGTTGTAAGATTAACTCAAATATAAAAATCAGAATATTCTTCAAGTTATAAACATTTGTAAACCTAAAATTCACACAGGTATTTTACAATTTGTATGAAGATTTCAAAATCAGTTTGATTTTGATTATTCAGAAGATAATTAAAATATTTTTTAGAAGTTTCAGTTATACCTAATGAGTTTAGAAACTTGTACTTTTCCGCAGTGTCTAAAAATAGGAAACATAATACCCATACACAAAAAATCAGATCGCAGCAACTTAGATTACCATTCATAGCCTATAAGAAACGCGGATGCACTTTCAGTTACAAACCATAATTTGAAGACATTTGAACTCCACACTACGTAGGTATAAGGATATTTAATAACCTTCTACAACATCTCAAAAAACTGGACCAACTGGACAAATTTAAAAAAGAATTAAAAACATTTCTGTGTGCAAAAGCCTATTACTCCATCAGTGAAATCCTGAATGATGATTTTTGATTTACTTGTTGTCTGAGAGTTTGTCTGTTCTTTAGAACTATCAGTGTTTGTGACATTTTATCATATTTTGTTCAATGTAACAGCATTTGACGTGTACATCTATCCTAAGGATGGCTGCTATGTAGCGGGTGAGAATAAATCATTTTGATTTTGATGATCTGTATTATCATATTCATAGATAAAAGGCCTGAATATATTTAAAGGTTATTTGCTATTGATAAAAATGTGATCTACACATGATTTTTGATTATTCCTCATTCTGGTATATTCATTGATGAACGATAGGAATCCGAGCTCACTCAGGTGTGAATGAAATTAAAACAGAAATTGATATTAATATCTCCATTCAAAATAGTAGTTTTTTGATAATTGACTAGATTTTTTTGAAGACAGTCTCTCAGATGAGAAATAAATTCAGAAGACATGTTGAAGGAGGTCTATATATAGCTGTTTCTCAACATACAGAAAATAGTGATGGGATGGAAGTTGCCGTTAGGGACTCTGAGCATACACCTGATAGTCTAGAAGTTATGACTTATCTAATAGATTCGTTGACACCCGGTATAGTGATAGGTAGATCAGTCTCATTTTTCCTTACGCAAATCTTTCCATTCTCATACCATACAATTTTATATTCGTTCTTTTAACTTCTTGCCTTTCTCAGCAAGTATTTGTTTCGATTAGTCAATTCTTCATTAAAATAAATTACTGTTGTTCCTCCACCAATTCCAATATTTGTTGTGACAGAACCTTCATCTCTCAAAATGATTCGTATAGTTTAGTTAGGGAAGCTATAAATTATGTTGTAGACGACCCCTCCCGATATAGAAGGCCTCGACACTCTGTCAAATGAGGCCATCATGTCCCTCGTTAAAAGGATGAACAGATCTTTCATACATCCCATCCCAGCCAGGTAGGGGTACCCCGTAAAGGGCGGTACTGATGTCTGAGGACTTCATGCCCCAACATCCCCTCAGTCATGAACCCATTTGTCCTTCTTCGACAATAATCAGCTGAAAGGGTAAGGGAGCTGGGCTCCAACCTGTCTGAACTCAAAATGGCTATTCGTATAGTATTTTTCGATTTTTCTTTGGTTTCTCTAAATTGACAAATTGATACTTGATTGGAATTCATATAGACCCCAATTGATTTTAAAGCAGTTTCAATTAATTGTTCATACTGTTTGTTGTACTGGTGTTCCTATCATTTTTATATATTTTTTATTTTCATCTGTTCTTCAGCGTTTACAAACTATTTGAGAGAATTGATATATTTTTTATGACACCAATTTCTTCTTCAGTAGTTCATTTTCATAAATTGACTTATTCCAAAAGTTTTAACATTCATTTATTTTCACTTCCAACATCTTATTTGTTGACCATTGAATCAATGTATTTCTGCAATTCTGTTATTTTTTCAATACATTTTCCATTACGTTACTACTAAATTCATCACATAAATTTCAATACAAACGGAGCACATCCATCTTTTGTCATTTGGTTTTTTCAATTCTTTCCCATACATTTCGAAACTTCAGTTTGCAGATCCGTACATTTTAGATCAAACTATTTTTCACAATGGCAGATTAATTGGATTTCAAATTATCATTGAAATTGCTTCACAAAAAATTATCAGAGCTATCAGCGTTTTGTTGTTCTAGTGTAGAAACGAGAAAATTTTTGATTTTTTGTTGTAGGATATGTAAAAGGTGAGATCCATTTTCTCAATCCGAAACTTCAATAGATACTGGAGTATTTATTTTTCCCGCAGACTTTTTTTGCGCATGTTACTTTTGACGTATTGTCAATGGAAATTTTTGTCGAAATATCTCTTTGTAGACTGTACCCACAATGGTTTTGGAAATTGGTCAGGTAATAATTTTTTTTCCCACACAATATTTGAATTCCAGTTTATCCCAAAATATTTCACAACGCGCTTCACTACCTATCAAGGAATAACCATTCGAAACAGTTTGCCTACTAAAATTGAATCAGTTACTTCCTTGACCACATTCAAAGAATGGAAAAATGTATATTGAACAAGCGATTTAACAAAAACTTTCGTTTTAATTATTACTGTTGTTAAAAATTTTGAATTATTTATAATATTTCTAATGAACACTTTCCCAACACCAAAACAAAAATCACAGTTTCTCGACACACGTTTCGCTAACCAAGTTAGCGTCCTCAGGAGATCATTATGACTAAATTTTACTACTATGTCAGAGTTTTTATATGCTGGTGGCCCAACTATTACTTGTTAGTATTACCTAACTACACCGGTTAGTATTTCCTGTTATTGATCCTGTTTTAAAAACAGGTAGTTAGCATAGCCGAAACGAGTTCAGTGGGATTAAGTTTGTAATGATGAGGGGACAGAAGTAGAATGATAATATTTTGTTTCTGTGCCATCTTATCGACTACGATTATATATTCCGCGGAACGAGATTTACTTGAACATAATATGGACACTAGTTTTTTTCAACCATACTCTCTTCAAATGATATATTATTTTATTGTCGAAGCCACTCAGTGTTATCTGCTTTTCTCCATGCATTAGTTGGCATTCTTTCAATTGTTTGAGAATGATAACTTGCATTATTCATCACAATCACATAGTTAGGGAAAATATCCTTCATGCTTCTATGGAAATCGCAAGAATGCTTTGACTCTAACATCAATAAAACCATCAACACTTTCAGTGTAAATAATAAATCAGTCGCTTTCCTTTTCCAAAAGGGCAATCGAAGTCACACAGCAAGATCAATTGACCAGGTTTGAAGTGAAAAGCCTTAACACAACGTTCCTATCGGAGAAGCACTTCAAATAATACAGCGAAAGCTATCTGAAGACGAGGAGCTGTAAGATATAATTGAAATGACTAGGGTGCTGTGTGAGAAACTACTATTTCCAACTGAAGGACGAATTATTTACGCAAGATAAGGAGCTGCCGATGGGATCGCCCTGAGTCTGGTTGAGATACGTTGACGACACCTTCATAGTATAGAATCATGGGAATATAGAATTAGGCACCTTTCTAAAGCACAGCAACAGCATGAAATTTTTCATCACCTTCACAATGGAGAAGGAAGACAACAACGAATTGCCATTCTCAGACGTATTGGTGAAGAGGACCGACACTAAGTGGAAAACATCTGCATACCGAAAACCCACTCACACGGGACAGTATCTGAATCACGAATTCAACCACCATCAATCTACCAAAAAACTGAATCATCACAACTCTAGTGGGTCGTACTTTCGGGCACGTCAAGTCATCAACCGAAGACGATTGTGGATACTAACAATCGAAACGTCGTGAAGTTACTTGGTTCAAATTTTTTTTTTAATAATTTTTCGTTTATTATTTTTTCCATTTTTCAGTTTTTTTTTGAATCTGTGGTCATTTCCATATTGTATCTTGATCATTTTATTTGTTTTATTGTATTTTCATATCACGTTTTATTGTTTTATATAATTGATAATTCAGACATTCATTCTAATTTCATTTGTTCCTTCATAGATTTCGAATCACTAGAATTTTGCTGTATTAGACCATCATATACGTTGCGAATAAAAATATTTTCAATAACAGCTCATTCATGTCACTGGAGAGAAACGTGAAGGAGACCGAGTTCAATTTAGTAACAAAAACACTGATTAACACGCATGGACTGTATCATGAATTCATATTTTCAGGTGAAATATTTGTATTGTCTTTGCCTGCAGTTTCTTCTATTGGTTGGAAGAGGGATCAAAAATGTTCGTAGACAAACAATTTATTTGAAGGTGATTGACAATGTTTCATGATGAATTTCACTAGTTCGGACTTCCATTGTCTACTATATAAAATCAATTTAGGAGGAT